>LAPY01003197.1:6535-20439 GCA_000970635.1 Eragrostis tef | reverse complement strand
CCGGCGAGGGTGAGGTGGAGGAGCACGCGGTGGAGTACGACACGGACCACGGCCTCGACGTTCTCCGCCTTCAGATCTTCTCCCTCACTTCCGTCCCGCCCGAGCTCCAGAAGGTCCAATTCCCCCCTTCTCGGAAACACCAGCTCTGCCCGAACCCATAGCCGTCGCGGCGATCCGGGCGCCGCTGTTATGCTTCGCGATCCTCGTCTCTAATGCCATCCGCGTGCTTGCAGATCGTGGTGGAGGCCGATGGGTCCGTGGTGGACGACGGCACCGACCTGGAGGCCATCACCGAGCGGCTGCGCATCGTGGCTATCGGCGAGGAGGAGGGGGACGCTGACGCCGCGGCGGAGGCGGCGAGGGCGCAGGAGATGTCCGACGAGGAGCTTGCGAGGATGCTTCAGGTGCGGAGTCCTTGTTATCATCCTCATCGCTGATTGCTTCCTGCTTTGCTTTGGTTTTTTTGCCCTTCCAAAAAAAAAAGAGCTAAAAGTTGGGAAGCTAGAATTTTGCATTCCTCAGCAATGTCGCCGTAAGCTGGTAGGGACACTTAAACTAGAGTCAGAATTGTGTTGCACTTTGTGTTGCACTTTGGACCGTGTCAGAATTGTTGATGGTATTTAGAATTGCTCATGAGTTCTATGTGCTTATTGGTTTCAATGTAGATGATGTTTGAATCAGGAGGGTGGGGTGGAATTTGAACTCAATACAGGGTGTCAGTGTCGACTATGTCTGTTTCATGCTGTTATTTGATCCGGGAATCAGGTGGACATTTCACTTCATCACAATATGGCTTGTGTTGGGCATTTAAACTGTTTTCAATTGTTGAATATTGATTTCCTTTTATTTTGCACTAAAACAAGCTGAATTGGCGTAGGGGTCACGTCTTAAGCTGACTCTTGGAAAGATTACTCAAATGAGAGGCCGCCTTAAATTGATATGTCACTCTTGTACCCACATTAGTTTTAGCATTGGAGATGCAGTAATCAGATATAGTAGAACATATAACTTCGTTGACGATGAGAAGCCTTCTTTAGACTTTATGCAGGCCCATACTTACTGTTCACGTTGTGTGCCACATGTCGACGCTAATCTGATGGGCACTGATAGTGTTACTTTGTTTTTGTAGTGTAATACTCTTGGGTTAATTTGATATATTTCATTCGATGGACTCCTAAGAAGGAACAATCATATACAAGTTACTATGGCTGTATGTTTAGCTTATTTCAACTATTATCACATTTTACCACCGATTTGGCTAGACGTTAGGCAAATTAAACAATTTGAAAACCTTTGCTGCACTACAATCCCACAACTGTGACTTTAAACCTAGTACAGGTGATTGCTTGATTTTGGTAGCCTATCATCCTTCCTTACCCAGCAAGATTAGGTTGCTTTTGAAAGAGCCAATTACCTTACTTAAAAAAAAAAACCCCCCCCCCCCCCCCCCCTGGTTGAAATGGCCAGTAGACTGCATGTCAGTCACTTAAGATATGAGGGAAAACCTAATCAGTGAAGAACACACAATAAAACTCTTAGTTTAAGTACTTATTCCCAAGGGAAAAAGAAAGAAGTTACTCCAAAAAATAGCTGTTACCCTTCCTGTCAGAACTACATTTACTTCTTGAAGTTTTTCTAGGCGGAAGAAGAGGCACTTCTCCTACAACAGTACACTGTACAGACTGATGGTGGAGAGGTCTTCAGACAAAGAGTTGAGCCTTACATGAACCAGGTTCTGATGGTATGGAATTACGGTGTGTTCCATTGAAAAGGCGGTGCTTTATGCTATGGGTTTTGTATCTATAGTTCTTGAATGTGAACATATTTTGGGATGTAGTATGAAGATCCAATGCGACAAGGGGCAGCAAGGAAAACAGTTCCATTACATGAGCTAAAGGAGAAGACACTTGTTTCACTGGCCAAGGTTTCTCTTGCTGTTTCCACATCTATTTACAAATTCGTATGTTGCATTCTTTGTTTGAAGAGATGGATTGTCACTAATGCTTACAAATGATTTCTTAGTAGGAAGGGAACTTCAGTCCTTCAAAAGAAGAAGAGAAGCACGCCTTTCTATTGCAATTGCTTTTCTGGTTTAAGCAATCATTCAGGTCACTGAAACTCACCTTCTCAATCATTACCTTTAATAACTAGGATCAATGATAATTTGTACTTTTTTCTTATTGTTATTTGACGAGTCCATTTCACACTCCTCAGCGACTTCACATCACATACCTCTCAAAGCTAGTATAAATAACCGCTCGAGCTCATATCTACACTCTGATTTTAGGCCCTGTTTGAAACCTCTAAGGATAATTGTTAGCTGCTAAAATTAGCACTAAAGGTTTCAAACACCCTAGCTGCCCAGCTAATTGTTAACTACTACCCCCACTAACAGTTATCCCATTAGCTCCTCGAACCCACCTAATACTAGCTAATAGGTGGCTAAAGGCCAGCTAATAATTAGAGGTTTCAAATACCTTCAGCTATTAGTTAGCTAGCTAATAGCTAATATTAGTTAGCTAACAATTATCTCTAAAAGTTTCAAACAGGGCCTTAGTTAAGGGGGTATCTCAGTTAGAAAAGATGGTCAATCAGTTGCCATGCCATTATACTTGGTTAGAAAATGCAAAAAAATGAGGGTCCTGTCTCACCTTTCTTTGTCCTTTCCGCGACCATTCTCACTGCCCCTACAATCCAACATTGTTACCGCACCTCTGCTACATTCCGCCCTCAGCAGGCCAGCATGCCATTGTGCTGATTACATGCAGCACCAAAAAGCACACAGCTGCTTGCTGCGGCCACCACCCCTCACCAGTGGCGGAGCCAGACACAAGTGCTAGAACATGTTTGACATAATGGATACACTTGTTACAGCTTGGCTTATATGCGATGTGAGTTGAGGCTTAGTAATGGATGGTGCAGAGCATGTATGCATAGAAATGCACCTTCTTAAGGCTTTGCTTGCACTTGCCAGTGTTTTACGCACGTACGTGGTACGCTTTAGAAATTACCCGACATCAGGGGTGGGGGCACGGCCCAGGCTGGCTGAGCTGTGGCTCAGCCAATGCCCCTCTCCATGGCTACAAGCTGACAGATCAGACTACATAACACGTGAGGAGGCTGGCTAAGACAGAAGCATAGTGGTGTTAGGATGGTACATATGCCAAGTAGGGCTTTGCAATGTATTGTACTATAGTTGAAACATCAGACTCCATCAATAGCATTGATTCATAAGAGCTCAGCCAATGCCCCTCTCCATGGCTACAAGCTGACAGACCAGATTACATAACACGTGAGAAGGCTGGCTAAGACAGAAGCATAGTGGTGTTAGGCTGGTACATATGCCAAGTACAGCTTTGTAATGTATTGTACTATAGTTGAAACATCAGACTCCATCAATAGCATTGATTCATAAGAGCTCAGCCAATGCCCCTCTCCATGGCTACAAGCTGACAGACCAGATTACATAACACGTGAGAAGGCTGGCTAAGACAGAAGCATAGTGGTGTTAGGCTGGTACATATGCCAAGTACAGCTTTGTAATGTATTGTACTATAGTTGAAACATCAGACTCCATCAATAGCATTGATTCATAAGTATTAGGGAGGTTAACAAGCAGGACCAATGAAAAAACTCTTGCTAAACAAAATCTTGTGTATCCACGGTGTACTCTTTGCTGACAAGAAAGGGCGTGATTTCCACCTGTTTTGCTGTGGAATGTGAGGTGGCAAGGGGGACGATTTAATAGTCATGGATTGAATTTGCAGTAATCGAGCTGTGGTATATTGGTCTTATTCTTGATATAATAAAGTACTCTTTGCGCTGCTAAGATACTTTCTATATGCATCACTAAATCATCATACTTCTAGTACCTCTTGTCATAGTACATAACACACGGTTACACAATGGATGGGAGATTGATCTTATAGGCACATCAAATTATATAGATTGTGATGCAGAATTGCAATGCCAGTTTGGAATCTGTATTCAATATGTCCCGAACAAATTTGTTTATTCTTGCATTTCTACTCTTGGCCTATTGAGCATAAACTTTATGAGTGGAACTATCTTAGTCTTTTCTTATTTGTTTTATTAGGAATAAAGGTCCTTATAGTAGTTTGCCATGCTAAGTTTGTACCCTGTTATGGTGTTACCTGTGATATTTTACTCTGAAATCTTCACTGTGCTTTGAAGATGCTCAATTCAGTGTATACATGGTGCTCATATGCTTCGTCTTTTAACTGGTGCTCTGCAGATGGGTTAATGCACCACCTTGTGACAACTGTGGCCGTGAGACATCCAATGTTGGAATGGGCACCCCGCTTCCATCTGAAATCGAATTTGGTGCTTCGCGTGTTGAGATATATAGGTAGCAGCCAGTAGAATGTTATCCGATTCGGCTTGCATGCTTGCATCTTATATCTTTAGTTTGGATAGGCCATCTCACTCGGTACTTAGTAAACCATATTGCTATTACTTGAAGCCATCTTACATATTTGGTTTTATTTGTCCAAGTCCATGCTCATTCTATGCGGCTGATAAGGTTTACTTCAACTTTTAATCTTAATCATGTATAATTCCGTACTTTTTTTCACATGCAACTGTCTTTGCAGCATAAAAAATTAACTATGATTGTAAATTGATATTCTAAACTCAAAGGTATATCATTTCTATGTTAGACTGCTTTAGATCCTAATTGTCATAAGGGAATTTTAAGCAGAAGCATAGTATTCTAAGATTCTCAATATGGATTGGGATTCTAAAAACCTTGTGATTAAATACTAAGTTGAATCAATTGATAGCACACTTGGTGTTGATGTGTTGTGTTTTATTCACCTAGTTTCTTATACATATAACATCGATCTTTTCCCTATGTTTAAGTTGCGTTGTGTATCTACTAAGAAAGAAGCAGAAAAATGGGGGAACGAATGAATCTTTATTTCAAAAAAAATTCAATCACCTCTCTCACATATCGCTTCATGGTTTATCTCTTTACTTCATTTGCATATACTGACGTGCTATATTCAGGTGCAACCATTGTCCTATTATCACCCGTTTCCCAAGGTACAATGATCCACAGAAGGTACAATAACCAACTCTGCTCTTAGTATTTTATAATCGGAAATTTATGATCAATTTATCCGTTTCCATGTTTTTTTGCTTGGGTGAAGCTTGTACAAACTAGGAAAGGCCGCTGTGGAGAATGGGCCAATTGTTTCACTTTCTACTGTCGAGCTTTTGGATATGAAGCTCGTTTGGTTAGTCTTATAATGCTTCTGAATTCGTTGCAGCTACAATACACCTAAATGTAGCCGATTTATATGGCTTATTTATATAATTTATAGATTCTGGATTTCACTGATCATGTGTGGACGGAATGTTTTTCAAACTTGTACGGGAGGTTAGTTGAACATACTTCTAAGTTTTGATTTGATATTCTAGTCATCTATTGCTTATTTCTAAACCAATATTCTTGGATGTTTAGATGGATGCATCTAGATCCATGCGAAGGAGTCTATGATAATCCCCTACTGTATGAGAAAGGGTACAGATATAGTCCTGTCCAACTGGTTTTTGCATATACATTACTCTTTTCAAATTTTTTCTAATTCTTTGCATGGTCTAGGTGGAACAAGAAGTTAAATTATGTTATTGCAATTTCAAAAGATGGAGTACACGATGTAACAAAGCGCTACACAAGAAAGTGGAATGAGGTAGACAATTTATGCTTGGTTATGGCCTGGCTCGAGAGCTGGTGGGTGACGTTTCTTACATCGAAATGTTCTGAGTTTATTATCTCCTGTATCGTGCCTTTCTCAGGTTCTATCTAGGCGAATGATTACCTCTGAAGATAATGTTTCAGCTATTCTTACATCTATAACGCAGAATTATCGGACTGGGCTGTCAACTAATGCCCTCAGGGTCTTAGAAACCCGTGAAAATGAAGAGTTGAAAGAACTTGAGAGATCTGTTTATCTTGAAGCCGAAACTAATTTATCTTTACCTGGAAGGTTAAGTGGTTCTGTAGAATGGAGAAGAGCGAGGGCAGAGTTGGGCCAAGCAGACTCACTCAGTTGCTCCTCCTGCCCTGTTCGTAAATGTGTGGATGCTCATGTTTCAGAAATATATGATGCTCTTTCTGGTCTTCGCTCACATTTCTATGAAAAAGGAATCCCGAAAGAAATCATTATTGAAGTTTTGAACACATTGAAGACCTTGTTTATAAACCTTAAGGATGCCAGCTTTAATAGCAGAAGTGCAACATTAGGAAAAACACACCAGGTATTTGAGGAGATATTTCCTTCCATTGAAGAACTGTTTTCTGCTATGTCTTTGAAAACAGAACTGGATACAAATGGACACCGATTTGTGACCGTGGTTGGAAACCCAGTATACTCATCCTTGGCATTACCAGTAGCATTGGATGCTGTTGATGAGATATTGAGTAACTGTAAGAATAATATCTTATGCACAGAAGGCAACCAGTTCCCAAGAAGCAATAGACTCTGCTCAGGTTCAGTCCTGGCAAGCAGGGAACAACTCCCTTTTGGAATTGTATGTCATGTTAACTGTGAGTTTTTATGGTATCCATTTATCAAAAATTGCCTCACATTAGTGTGTTTGAAACTCTTTCAGGCAACAGCAGCTTTTGACGGCATTCATGCGTCCAAATGGGAAGAACCTGATGGAGCCAAAGGTAACCTGTTATTAGGAACACAACTATTGTATTTTATTCATAGGTTTATTTCTCTGAATTCAGCAATTTATTTTTCTTTTACTTAATGTCTCCTCTTTACTATTGTGCCAATCATCATGTTATTGTTGAATAGTTCGAACAGTTACTTTTGATGTTCTGAATCCTTGTCAATATAGGTCCTGATCTTGTACATTCAAATATACTTTAGTTTAGAGCGTGGAATGTTTGATTTTTAGTATTATTCAAACTTGGTTTTATGAAAATAGAATCGCAGGACCATTTCTCATGTGAGTGTCTAGGCTGATTTCTTAATAAAATAACTCTGGATTTTGTGAGCATAGGGGCTTATGCCTCCCTAATTTTAATATTGAACTTTAAATCAGCCATCTAGCTATCTAATCTATATGCCAGTTTAATATTTAACGGTCAAGTCTGGTGATTTTGATAGTATGGGGTTAAGTTATGGATTTGACGTCCATTTATATAAACAACGAAGAAGCAAAACATTTTATTTTACTTTCTCTCAGTATTCTCTCTGATGATCAAGCCTCTCGCCTTTTGCTAGATTCAAACATGATGTATGCTAGATGGCAAACCTTCTCTGCTTCCACAGCATATCTGCACTTTATCCACCCTAAAACTTTATTCCAGATATTTTCACATGAAATTCTGTTCATCAACTTTTTTTTTGTTAATGTTCTGTCACTTGTTGTGCTGATGTTCTTCAGAATTTATATGTGTTAAGGTTTTTGAGAGTATTTAAAGAACATGCAATTTGTTTTGTTGTGGCTTACAAAGGAGTAATGCAGGATGTTGGCTGATTTATAAAATGCTCTATGGACAAACTTGTGAGCTGGAGTCGTATGATTTAATGTCAGCTAACGATGCTCCAGAGAGGGATCCAATGGACTGGTAAAGTAACCACATCATCATGCAGAATTAAGTATTAAATAAAATATCATTTGTATCAATCTTTGTTTCTTCATCTAGCAACTAGCATCTTGTGTCGAATTCAAAAGGGAAATTTATTAATGGCCAGGGGTTTTTGACCACTCATTAGCAAAAATATGTGCTAAAACACTTGGTAGTATTATTCAACCCTAATCTGTGTGATGACATGTTCTACTATATTACAATTTTTCATACATATAAAATAATCCATGAGTCATTCCTTGTTTTTAAGAACTTGTAAAGATTTACTTGAATTACATAATGATTCTTAGAGTCAAAAGGCAACAACCATTGTTTCAAATCTTAAAGCCTACTAAGCTGGTTTATCTCAAAGCAGGAGAAGAAGCATTTAAGCTAAAACACTGTTTTAAGAAGCCTCACTTAAAGCTAATAGGCTCTTGTCCTTTGTTTAGATTATTTTATTTAATGTTTGATTGGGCCTAGATGACCTTCAAATATCTTGTCTAACATCCAAAATTAGTCGTTAGGCTCACTTCTGCTGTTTTTTTCTTGCACCAAATGAGTGGCCTTTATTTTGAAGTTTCCCGTAGATGTGCTCGTAGCTTTTATTCGTTTGAAAAGATTATACTCTATTAGCAGGGTTCTTGAAGGGAGCGAAGATGGAGGTTTGTCATGGATAACAATTGATGAACGGAGTTCTGAAATTTTTGAGAGTCGTTTCTGCAGGAGATCATTCTCTGTGGATAAAAGATGTAAAGCAAATATTTTCCGGTAGGTTTTATACTGCTGGCTGATGCACACTTTGTGCAGTTTTTGTTCTTTGTTTCTCTGAAATTATTTTATTTTCTTTTGCCAGGTTTAGGTTTCTACGTGCAAGAGAATCTAATGCCAACCCGAGGTTTCAGATAGGGTCCATAGACCTTTACGGACAAGGACGATTGTAGATATGAAATTTAGGGTGGGCAAATCTCTTGGGGACTGCAAAAGCTCTACAATTTTAATACAGAGATATTTAGGATGCATGATAATAATAAGTGCTGGGGCAAGCTCTCACTCATGCAGCTGTTTCTATTTCGAAAGTCAGCCCCTGTTCACGGGAAAATCAAAACTATCTATAACTGTTTCTATTTTGAAAGTATTCACACGGCGAGCCTATATAGCAGAGCCCCATCATAAGACTAATGTGTGGTTCTTGCATATTGGAAGTAGCATTGTTTGAATTTGACATGGTCAAACATATTTAACTAATTAAGGGAATATTGTTTCTTGTCTTATTAAATGAGTTTTCAATTTTGAAATGGGAGCATGCATGCTTCTGAAGTGAGCTATATACTTTAATTATCTGTTTCATCGTATCATTGCAATTCCAATAGGTGTTACCGATGTAGCACTTCAACTGTGACAGCACCATGGTCTGTTAACTTACAATCTATCTTTTGGTTACAACACCTTAGACTAGTTGATCGCCGCCATTAGTGGTATCATTAACCTAATGGTCAGTGTTATTAACATACTGTTACATAACAACACGAAAGTCAAGTTCAAAGAGGCAATGATGGTGCCCGCGTGTGATCAGGGCAAAGAAACCATTAACCATCTACTGATTGCTTGTGTCTTCGCACTCCATTTCTGGCACCACTTCATCAGGTCGGCCTGGAAGCTCTTGCTCCACAACCAGAAGTTATCTCCTTTGATGAATGGTAGAGGGGTGCTAGTGAATCACTGAGTGGCCTGGCACGGTAGGGCGGAGTTCCCACATTCTAATAGGAGCCCTGGCGCAATGGAACCATCCCAAATTCCCAATTGGCGTCTTTGGGTGATAGCTGGAGCTCTCCCTCTTGACTGCCCCATATCCTTGAAGATTAGGCGTGTGTTAGTTTTTTAGTTTTGGTGGCATGATATCTTTTTAACAGGCGCGAATGTAACAAAAACAATATGGTGTGGTGTGTGTTGTACGGGTTATTACCTAATTTCTTCTTAATATAATGGTACATAGCTCTCATACGTGTTGGAGAAAACGATGGTGATAACAAGAAGCCATGCTGGGGCCAAGCTGCATGCCTGCATTTCTGGCTGAGTGAGAAAGAGTGTCATTTCCATGACATAATCTTTAGCAGATATTGTTGATGGAGTAGCAATAGAAAGAAAATGATAGGAGATGCCGCAAGAATACAATCATTGCCTATCAGATGCGAAGGCAAATCTTTTCTCTGGCCAGCTTCGTGAACTCTTGTTCATGTGTTGGCATTGGCAGGCAACAGGTCGGTTGTTCATGTGTTTTCTGTATCCAGATAACAAATTCAAAAATTTACCCATTGCTGACTTGTAGTATTATCATGTGGGTTTGCTGACGTGGCTTCTCTATGCCGATGCACACAATCTCTGTCGCCTCCACTGTTGATGGACACCATTCGTAGTACTAGTAGGGAGCCAGAACCTGAGCTTGTAAAACCACTGTCACCTGCATGTAAAACCTGAATGAAGGTTGAAAACTTGTCCCAAAAAAAAAAGAAAAGAAAAAAGATTGTGTAGCTAGCCATCAGCAGGTCAGAACATTAGAGTGATATGTGCAACTGCGAATCGTACGCTGCTGATACAGAATGATATGTGCATTAACAGTCCTGAAAACTTGCACTTGTACAGAGATGCATATGGCCCCAAGCCGCCCTCGTACTTGCACAGAGCAGAGCGCCAACAAGGAAACGAGCATACGCTCAGCCTGGACGCAAGGCAAAATCTATCTAGCCAATTGTTACAAACATCATATAGATTCAGTATCATCTGCCAGAGAAGAATTAGAGTACTTTACAGCCGGTTCAGCTCGGAAGAATCTTTTACAATCAAGCTAACTGCTACACAGATTGTCTAGCTAGCCATCAAGCACATCAAAGATGGTGCAGGGGATCAGCCGCAGATGACGCCAAGCGCGCCACCTGGATGGAAGCAGGGCATGGAGGGGCCGTCGATGAGGAGGAGCTCGTCGACGGTGACGCCGGTGGCGAGGGCCGCGATCACGTCGTACTCCGAGAGCAGACCGCGCGCCGTCTGGATGGCAGCGTCCTGCTGCTGGATGGCGGCGTCTTGCTGCTGGTCGTCGCCGAGCAGATCCATGACTCTCGTGTAGAACGCTTCAGGGTCTTCGCCGTCGGGGACTCGGAGCATCGTCCCGTCGTCCTCCTCATCCGCCATCATGAAGGTCTCCATCTCCTGCAGCTTCATGTCGACGCCCTCGACGCTTGCTGCCGGTGCGACCTGCGGCTCCGGGTGGGGACTTTCCTCCACGTGCTGCGTCGTCTCTTCGAACTCCAGCGCCGTGCCATCCTGATCGTCCTGTGACAGGAGGTTGCGCTCGATGTCCTCGGCGAACTGAATGACGTCGTCCTCGTCAGCCAGACGCGGCCGCGTGCTGGGCGTCGCGGCCACGAGGTGTTCGGCGTCGTCCGCCGCCTTTCTCTTGGTGCCTGAGTTCGCCGACGACGTGCCGGGGGACAAACACGCCTTGGATCGTGGCGACCTGTAAACCTTGCACAGGACGACGTCGCCGGGTCTGGTGCCCTTGAAGGTGTACTCGGCCATGATCCAACCCGGCTTCTCGACCTTGCCCGTCGCCGTCCTCACATGGTACGAGAACATCTGAACGAACCCTCCATGGCTTGATCCTTTCACGGCCTTGGAGCTGCCCTCCGAGTGCCAGGATTCCTTCTCGTTAGTGCCGTCGACGGCGCGCGATCTCCTGGTGGCGGACTTGCCGTCGAAGCGCGCGGGGCTGAAGAAGAACCACTGGACTCCATCCGCGGCGTCTCTGCAGGGCACGCGTGCGGGCGTGTACTCGCGGACGAGATCGTGCGGCCGGGCGGAGCAGACGTCGGCGTCGTGGAAGAGGTCGCTGACGATGTTGCCGGCGTCGATCCTGGAGCGGAGGTAGCGGTCGACGAGGCTGCCGTGGCTGGGGGTGAACGAGTGGCCCTCAGCCATCTCTCTCCGGGGAGTTGGAGAGGACGAATCGGAGAAAGGGTGACGTTCGGCTAGTTGGAGGAGGACGAGAAGCGCAGGGATGAACGAAGCAGCGATCGATGGCAATGGGGTGGGGGCGCTCTTTTTATCAAGGGATGAAGCGTCGGAGTTAAGCGATCCAGGTGGGGTTCTTCTGTTTTGTTTCGATTTGAATCCGTCGACGAATGGAATAAGGAAGAACGGGTTGCGAAAGAAGCAGCCATCGCATGGCGCTCTTTTCTGATGGGATGGAAGCGCGGGAAGAACTAAGCGCGCGCGCGTTGGATGTAAGCGGTCCAGGTGGGCTTCTGTTTTGTTTCGGTTTGAGTTGGTGAATCCGACGACGATCCAGGTGCTGCAGCTGCCGTGACTGGAAGTTGACATCGGCGTATCCATTCGACGTCGGCGCACGTTTGTTGCCGAGGAGCTTGGCGTATCGCGTTCGACGGTGTCACCACGCACAGGCTGCATGGCTTTGCAAGGCGGCCTGACTGACGGGTCCGTCGTGTTCGTATTGTTTTGTCACGCTATTCGGACAGCAGGAGAAGCTCGGAATCGCGCCGGTGGTTCGCTCGCTGGCAAGCCGGGCAGCAACTCTTAAATTCTGAAGAAGTGGAGAGATACTACTTTTTGCTCTGTTTTTTTCACTTTCACTGTGCAGGAAGTTTTCGTTATTTGGCAACAATAATAATCCCGTGGCCCATGGTCATGATCGATTGGATGACGATCGATGCGCATTAACACGGTGATTGTTATGCAACTCTGAATTCTGAAGTGATAATTTGCTTTGTGATATGTTTTTCAGACTTCTGAAAAGACACTCTGCTTTGTGCTCTGTTTTTCGCACTCTTATCTCATTTGCTACATATGCTTGTTTCATATTACAAAGTTTTTCGTTCTTTGGCAATAATAATCCCATAGGCGTGATCGGTTCGAATCACCTGACGGTTATGATTATATACTTGTCGATATGTACAAGTATATAACAGATTTAATCAAACCATAAATGATGCCTAGTTTTGCATCTCCAGTGAACAAGCAGTGACTGAAAAACACGAGGTCAAATGAGATGTAGCAGTTGACGCTCTTCAAGAACTAGGATTTTATTTTTTAAGAAGTTGCTGTGTATCAAGCAGCGGGAGTGACTTCCCATCAGTAGGCGTCCAAGGCCTGGTGCTCCTTCTCACGATGATACCTCAACGACCCTGCCCGTGGGGCTGACCAGCATTTTTTGCAGTGAAGATATTGTGATGAACTTGATCGCATAGGCGTCAGCACGTTGATCAGCTGCACTTGTGGTTCAATCACCCCGTGATATACTCGAGTTCATGCACTTGTTTATGTCAACCATATTTGTTAGTTAATCAGGTCTCCTGATGTCCATATACACAAATAAAGAGCTCCGGTTGCTTCAGTTCCCATGGCGGCCGGCGTTGGCGGGCTGACGGCATGAGGCCGGTTGTGACACTGGAGCAGGTGCCGCGCTGGAGTGGCTTCGAACAGCGCAGCCTATTCCCTACCCCAATCAGAGGCGTTCGTGCCCCTCTGCGGTCTGTGGATGGCGGTTTCTGAACACCCACTTCCTAGCGACGACGGCGGCCCCCAGAGCTTGGACCAGACAACACTCCCGGACCTGGAGGCTGCATACGAATGGTGCATCACGCTGAAAACGGGGCGGATCGAGTCGACCCTTTTCGTGCCCCGCCGAACCTTTTGCGGGAAGCGTCGGGTCCGGGTCAACCCGCTCCTTTGTTTCGCTGTGCTCCTCTGATCCGCGGGTCCCCTCTACACAACCAGCAAACCTTTCTCTGTTCTCTGGCCTGCTGTTCGCTCGACTGCTCAGTTTTGCTGGGAAACTGGTGTCCGCTCGGTTCTGCTGCCTAATCCAGCTACTCAACTGCCTATAATTTAATGACTTTTGACAACAAAAGTTCTCTATAATTGAGGAGGTAACTAAAAACATAAGATACACTATAAAGGAACAACTAAAATGATCCACGTAGAACAATTTCAGTACTAGCATACTTTGCCAGGCATGTCAAAATATTCTGGACAGTAAAGTTAAACACAACAAATGTTCTGATGCATTGCTCAGATATCTCTGTATCAAGGAAACTTCAGCTAGATGGAAATATTATAGACACCACACCCAACAAGCAAGATAGCAGTACAAAAACAGATGTAATAATTTCAGTACAAGCTGGGCTTTATCCAAGTCAGACTCGATATAAATCTCAACATCAAAATTGATTTCGGTGCCGGCGGACAATTGAACGCCTTGAAAAGGACAATCTTGACTGAT
>LAPY01003196.1:36733-46895 GCA_000970635.1 Eragrostis tef | reverse complement strand
GGGTGGGGGGGGGGGGGGGGGGGGGGGGGGTATGGATGTTTACATGCCTATAATTGCACCATGACACTGATCCAACATACTCCAAGCAAAAAGTATTCGACAATGCTACATATCACTATTTGCCAATAAGAGGAGCAATCAGAATCCAGTGGCTTTATGTTCTAGTGGTTACAACGCCCTTCATTGATTGACAGTTTAGATTTCTTTTCGAACGTCCCATGCAAAACGTTTATTGCGCAGGTCCCCCACTGATTGCTCTCGTTTAAGAGCGAGCATACGCCATAAGGTAGTCTCACCAACAGCGGTACTGCTACTGCACGGTCGTAGCACAGATGGCCTGAGAACCTAACAAAAGGATCCAAAAGCTCACTGGTTCACAAGTTCTAATAATAGGAGCGAGGCTAGCGTAGCAGCTGTGACTCGTGACTCGACCAACCTGTCTGATGGCAACACCGCATAGTGTTTTGTACTCACAGCCACAGCCCATCTGTATTACTGTACTCGTCACCTCTGCGACTGGTAGATCCGATACTATGTGTTCTCTTTGTCCGTTGGCGGAGAGGCAATCTGTCAAACGAAAGACTAGGACCATGCTCTGAATCTGAAGGATTGCTTCAAAGTTCAGATTAGAAAGGAACGTGATTAACAATGGAATCACCTTTGCCCATGTTACTATATGCTACACTTACAGGCTGTGATCAAAGCTCACCATGTTTCCATGCTCTTCATGCTTTGCAGGCCTAGCTTTTGAGCCACTCTCCGGAGCCTTGGCGGCCGGCAACGCCGTGGTGGTGAAGCCGTCCGAGCTCGCGCCGTCCACCGCGGCATTCCTCGCGGCCAACTTACCCAAGTACCTGGACTCCAAGGCCGTGAAGGTCGTCGAGGGCGGCCCGGAGGTGGGGGAGAGGCTCATGGAACACCGATGGGACAAGGTCCTCTTTACCGGTAGTTACACTATACACAACCTCTGAACAGAACATGTGCCGTTGCATGTACGCACATTTGACGATCGTGAACATGTGCCGTTGCATGTACGCACATTTGACGATGGTTTTTCTGTTGGTGGCTCAGGCAGCAGCCGCGTGGGACGCCTTATCATGACGAAGGCCGCGAAGCACCTGACGCCAGTGGCGCTTGAGCTGGGCTCCAAGTGCCCGTGCATTGTTGACTGGTTGGACAGTAACAGGGACAGCCAGGTGACCCCTGTTCTACAGTTCTGCAACACCAGGCTGTGTGAACAGACATAATAACCTTGTCTCATGTATTGTTTGACTGTAATCAGGTAGCTGTGAATCGCATAATTGCTGCTAAGTGGGGGACTTGTGCGGGCCAAGCTTGCATTGCCATCGACTACGTGCTGGTCGAGGAGGAATTTGCACCGATCCTGGTCTGGTTCAGTATCCTCCTACAATACTGCATCATATGACGCATGAAACTTTATGTAACTGACTCGTGACGTTTGTTCCCTGAAGATCGAGCTGTTCAAGTCAACACTCCAGAGGTTCTTCACCAAACCGGAGTTCATGTCGCGCATTCTCAACAAGAAGCATTTCCAGAGGCTGAACGACCTTCTGGACGACCCCAAGGTGGCGTCTACAGTGGTGCACGGCGGATACTTCAACGCCAAGACCCTGTAATGTCCAAAACAATGCCAATGGCCCTGCAATGTTTCCATTAGCCTTGTGTCCACTGCTTGACGCCATGATCCCAACTGTGCAGGACCATCGAACCCACCATTCTGCTGAATCCTCCGCTCGACTCAGATATCATGACCGAGGAGATATTCGGCCCGCTACTCCCCATCATCACGGTGCGCCCTGACAGCAACTGCCTCAATTCTTCTTGCACGATCCAAATGCATACTGCTGAATTGCTGCTGCTTCTGTTATTATTACTTTCAGGTCAAGAAGATTGAAGACAGCATCAAGTTCCTGAAATCAAGGCCGAAACCGCTGGCGATTTACGGCTTCACCAGAAATGAGAAGCTGAAGCTCCGGATCATAGAAGAGACGTCTTCAGGTAGCGTCACGTTCAACGACGCCATCGTGCAGGTATGCACACACTATTAATCCTGCCATTTCTATCAGAGGGACTGATGTGTGCCGTCAAATGCACATAGTAATTTCTTAACTTTCTCCCACCTTTTTTTTTGGCTTTTAGTATGGACTGGACAGCATCCCGTTCGGTGGCGTGGGGACGAGCGGGTTCGGGCAGTACCATGGCAAGTACTCGTTCGAGATGTTCAGCCACAAAAAAGCAGTGCTCAAGAGAAGCTTCCTCATCGAGTTCATGTTCAGATACCCTCCATGGGACGACAGCAAGATCGGCATGCTCAGGCACGTCTTCAGCTACGACTACCTTTCGCTATTCCTCGCGCTGCTCGGCCTGAGGAGATGAAGAAGCCACGCGCAGTGAGTGAATAACCGAGCAAAGTTGCTCCTGCCGTCGTGAACGGTCAAGATTATACGGGTTGATGTATGTGTAAATGTCCCCTTATACACAAATCGTTACACTGTCAGATTATACCAGGGTTGATGTATGCGTAAATGTCCCCTTATACACCAAAGCGTTATACTGTAAGTTTATACTACGAGTAAGCTTATCGCACCAACAGTTTTCATGATGTAATATACTCTTGCATGCTGTTCTCAAACGATCGCCCTATTTCGACATCCTTACCCATTTTTAGTGCTGAATGAATGAACCTTGGAGAACGAAGATAAAACGTAGCCAGCTGGTTCACCGGAAGTTTTTGTTCACAATATATGCCACTGGTTCGTTGACCTAGCTTGATAAAATCCGTAAGGTGAACCAACCAAACCAAATTCCATTCACTCACTTCAGTTTTTTATTGATGATATTAGTACAACTTTCTTAACTAAAAGATGAACTAAGAATGTTGTCTTAATGTCATCAATAAAAAAACGGATGGAGGAGAAAATAAGGAAGTACAAGCACGTAAAAAAACTGGTAGGCTGAGACCAACTACTAGTATATGCAATTGAGCAGATCACACAGATCCAGTACATACAGACTGTTGTTTGTCACCACGCGCCATGCAGAAAAACATCTGGCATGAGCTACAACACTCCTTTCGTTTCCAAACAGAGAAGAAAACGTCATCACCCACAGAAAAACACATATACATTAGTCACTTAAGTGTTCCAACAGAACAAGCTTCTCCAGAGATCGTCACTGCGACTGAGTCTTGCCAAGAAGTTTCTGAAGCTGTCCATTTGATTGAGCATTTGCTGTATCTGCAACATGCAAAATGTTGTTTGTTCATATTGGCGAGGTAGCTGCATTGCCCAAAAGGAAACAACAGGGCAGATGAAAGGTTTAAAGTTTAAACACTAACCATCTGAGCCACCGACATGCTGGCCATTCACAAACACTTGCGGCACAGTATGACGCCCAACTAGGTCCAAAAGAACACTTTGAATTTCACGCCCATCCTCTGGATGTCATGCATGCATTAGTTTTTTCATTTCTTGCAGACAAAATGCCTGAAGGTATCTAAATGGATTGAAACTCCAGATGATCCAAAGATGATTACCTCGCAGATCTAGTTCAACAACATATGGATCTTCCTTGAGATCTCGAAAAATGCGCTTTGCACGGATGGAGTACCTGCAACAGGAACATTTAGTCACAAAAGGATGCACTATAGTATTTAATAATACATAAGGAATCAGCAGGTCAAATTATTAAAAAGAAATGTTGCACTTTTCTTTTTGAAAATTTATTTAGGTTCAAGTACAAATAATCCCCTACCCGCCAACTTAACCCCAAAGCAATACCATCAATCATGCTATCGGATAGCTTTAATTGAGCTTAAAACATTCAAGTAAGAGTCCAACTAAGTTTCTGTAGGCTGCAGCAGTAGCCCAGGACCCAAGTGATAGAGATCAAGAACAATATCCAAGCAAGAACAAGATAAGGGAAATGGACATCTGCTGCACATACAATGCATCTTTAAATCTATCATGTTTTGGCCAATCTTCACATTACCATCAAAGTTTACAAAACCGGAAAACGGTCGATTTTCAACAATGCCAAAAACCGGTCGGTAAACAGATAAAACCGGTCGGTTTTCGTTTCTGCTACAGTGCACAGGTTCAGTTTTTAGCGAAAACCAGATGTCCGATGGAACCAGACCGGACCGGTAAGTCCGGTTACCGCGAAAACCGGTCCAGTTTCCACCGGTTTGTAAACCCTGATTACCATTGCTCTCTGTTTCAAGTGGGTGGGAAAGTGTTGAGAAGGTCTTTCTGCTGGATTTGGATCTTGACAAAATAAATGTTAAGAATTGTAACTGCAAGGAGGGTTCAATATATTGTTGCCAAGAATACACAATCCTTGCCTGCAAGCATATTACCGAAAAACAGAGCTTGTGCTCTCTGCATTTCCCCTTTGTATGTTACTCCCTCTGTCAACGTCATATATACATGAACGGAGGGTAAATTCTAGTTATAGAGTAGGAAGGAACACATAAATTGAAACTCATACACATTCCTTATCATGAAAATTAAGACACAAACAAGCAAACAGTTAAATTGAAACGGTGTTAATGTAGGGCGCATATCTGGATGAGCATACATCAACAATCAGGAACTAAAACTGGTTCATCTATAACATGTAGTTATCCAAGCAACTGGTCAATCAAAGCTGGTTAAATTTGGTAAATCTACAAGCATAACAGATCATCCACATGGTACAGTAGAACACTGACATAATCCAAGCCTGCTGATTCCTAACAGCAAGATCTGAACCTATATGCTATATCATAGTTTAGTTCATAGAGGACAGGTTGGCATCTTAGGCCATAAACTAGAGCATCATAACCTGCAGAATGAAACAAGCATCGCACAGCTAGGAAAGCCATAGGCACTGAGATAGCAGAACAGGTTCGGTGAATCCAACCCATGCTCAAGCAAACATGACACAGTTTCTGCCTTCAATTGTCTCAGTAACAATAGCTAACTTACGCGATTTGCATCAAATAAAACAAAGGGGTAACCCACTTCGCAAATCAATGAACAAAATACAACCAAGTCGCCCTTGCCTGCGGCTCGATTGCACTGGGGAATGTCCTAAAATCGCACTCCATCGTCTGCTAGACAAGCTGACGAATCCACCAACATACCAAATTCTTTACCAAGTAAAATAGCGGCTTCATCGAAATTTCCTGCGATCTAAGCTATGGATTTGATGCCCGACTATCTTCGCACACTCGAATACCCGAAGATTCCGCCAGATTTGCTTACTAAAAGCGAGCAAGTAAAACAGCCATATGAAATTTTGGTATCTGGTGGGAGGGAGGGCTTACGGGCAGTAGGTCTTGGAGAAGATGGTGATGCGGTTCGAGTAGATCGCGTTCTGCACGAAGGCGGTCGGCGATCGCGTGGCTGCCGCGAGCTCTGCGGCGGTGAGGATGAGGAGGACAGAGACCGCTAATCTGATCAGACCCATCAGCCTACCTTGTATGGAGCAGCCTACCGTCACGACTTCTGGGGCGAGGTTAGCCGGAGTATGGAGGCCCGGTGAATCTCCCTCCGGTCGTCGGAGTCCAAGGGGACGGCTTACCTCTAGGCTATATTTCCCCTTTTCGGTTTTCTCCATGAAAAAGAAAAACAGAAAAGGGGCGATGCTACACGTACTAACAAAGCTGTACGAAGCTGCTACGAAGGAAAATCGGTTGGTTTCATCAGTTCTTCCTTGTGATAGTGTCCTCCGCTGACCGGTTTAACTCAATACCATGTGCCCACATGCCTAATTTCGCCTCACGTACTGGTGGCTTCCCCAACGAGCCAGCTTCAACACGTAGTTCTGGACATCTCCGATGACCAGTGGCAAGATATATAGTGCACTAGCAGCGGCCAACTTCTTAAACTGCGATAGCTCGGCGACAGGATCAAAGTTTATAAAAACAACGACATTAGTTTACATGCTGGTTGACCATCGAATAAACTTCAGAATATTAGTGTATGTTCGATCACCAAGACTTGTTATTTAGACCTAGCTGTCAAGATTTCGATGTATGTTCGATCACCTGCATGTTAAGCGAACAGCCGCACAAGTTAATCGACTATTGGAAGAAGGAATATTAGTGTAGACTAGTTGCTGGGCCGGGCTGGGTTAGCCTTAATCACAAGGTTAAATGGTGCTCTGCGGCTGGGGAGTCACGGAAATTCTCTTCGTAATTGCTTCGTACCAAAGAGCTTCGTACGTGTAGAGTTTTCCAAACAGAAAAGGCCCCGCTGCATTTTGTTCATCGTCCCTTTCTTTTGCTGTGGTGAGTTGTGACGGGTGACGGCCCATTGGGCTTTTAAGTATCGCATAAAACTAGGGGAATGAAACTTACGACAATTTCGGCCCATCAAATTTATTTTGGTTGCTGTAGTGAAGGACCTTTTTGTTTGAGCATCAAATCAATACTAAAAAGTTGAACTTTGGAGACATAAAGTAAAATGTAAAACATACTCTATTAACATTGTCAAACGTAATGAAGAAAGGTGCCAACGCAGGCAAAAGTGTGTGTGTTGGGTGGGGTCCTGCCAACTGGTGTGTGTTGAGGGTGGGGGCTAGAGCCCCCAGCCCCGTGTTGGATCTGTCCCTGAGTCCATCCCATCAAAAAAACAATATTGTTTAATTTATATTTTGAATAATCTAGAGCATGTCAATGGAAAAAAACAATGTAATTAAGCTTTCGAGAATAATATAAATGTTTTCGTAGAGGTAGGCCAGGAGAACCAATACCATCATAGCACTGCTAGATCTAGCGACGTGTGTTTTTTCTGCAAAGCTTAGTCATGTATTAAACCTGTAGTGGCGAAAACCTATATCCTAGTGGTTACAAGAGTCTCGGTAGTACTTTATGTACTGGGTCTGACTCTCGTAGGAGCGAATTTTGTAAGATTTAACGGCGATGTGACCATCGACAATGAGGCGTCAGTGATTACTTTGTTAATTTTGAGAATTTGTCGACTCAGTTTTAAAAAATACTCATAAGAGTAGGGTATGCATATATAGATTTATAAGAGTAGGTGTACGTACGTTGTGAGTGTCTGAGTTGTAATGTATTGAACCTGCAGTGCGCAAACTAGTGCAAATCATCACTCGGCGGACTTATATGTGGTGATTGCGGAGCTGACAGCACTGAAATCCTGGTTGTTCAGAGTGTATCTTTGTTCTTGAGTAAAGATAAAATTCTCTCTCGAAAAAAGATACTCTAGTATTTGATATGTGCTTTAATACGTAATGTTTAGCCAGGGAAAAATGTAAAAACCAACTGAGGATGCTTTGTATTGCACCCTATTAATTGCTTGCCGTATTCTGTGTTACGCTTTGACTTGTTCCCACCCAACACCCATCAATTGTACCCACCGGTATTCAACGGCACCAAGTTTAAGCATTGCAGAAATTGCGGCTTCTCCACATGCTCTTTGAAGTCTCACCAAAGAAAGAACAGCCGAGAGCGACATTGACAGACTTGGAGATTGCAACGAGCAAAACAATAGGGATACAAAAGGTGCGGCGGAGCTTCTCCTTCATCACCTCAAAAAGTACAAAACACTCCGGAGCATCCACGGAACGAGGGCGCCCGGAAGCGCAAAAATGCAGTGATAAGATAACTAAGCCCGAAAACAATCTCCGTTTTACAGTCAAGTTGTACACCAGCCGATGCATAATACAGACGGCACGGTTCTTCTTCTTCTTCGTTCTTCACCAGTACGAGTACGACGCCGCCGACGTGGTTCTGGGTCTCTTGCTGCCGGCCATGTTCATCCCGGCGTACGACATCTGCGGCACCCACCGCTCCCGGTGGATCCGGGCGTCGCCGGTGACGGCGCTTTCGCAGAAGAGCTGCTCCTGCGCCATCCAAGCTGAGTAGCCTTGATGCAGACCGCCGATCCCATTCTGCGCAAAAAGAGCCAGAATTCAGGTTACACACTGCTAACGAAAGACCGGGAAGGCAATGCGCGATGCATTTCTTGCACTTGTTTTAAACTCGTGCAGTGAAAGAAGTGAAATTTGCTCGTCTCCAAACTGATCGTCCATGGACCATGGTGGATCGCGTCGAGCCGTGTCTAAAGTGGGTGGCCCCTCATGATAAAATAATGTTAGGCCTGGAGATATTATGGTCACACTCACACCCTGGACCAGCAAGCAAGTGCTGCGAGCACAACTACAAACGGCACCGCGCCCATAATTGGATGGTTACTGGTTGGATTTGATGTAAAATGCCGCCGATGCAGACACGATCGGAATATGCCGCGCTTTTCCTTTTGCGTGTGCGTGTGCGTGCGCTCGGGAACGTGTCAAAATGGGATGTTTGATGAACATTTACTGCATCGCAACGCGATGGCCGATGGCACACACCTGATCAGCAGTGGCTTCGTCGACCAGGAAGTCCTCGACGTGCCAGCCGGGCAGCGTCTTGGTCAGGTACTCGGAGATGCTGCTGCTGTCGCTGCCGCTGCTGCCCCCGTGGCTGGTGGCGGGCGCCGGCGGGGCGGCGTCGCCGGCGCTGCAGCAGAAGCTGCTGGTGGTGTTCTCGTCCTCCGACGGCGGCGCCGGGGACGCGGCCGGATCGGCGGAGAGGCGCACCCCGGTGAGCAGGAACCGGGTGTGGCGCATGGTGAGCTCGCTGGTCGTGTGCACCGACACGTCGCAGTCCCGGCACAGGATCGCCCTGTCCTCCTTGCAGAACAGGAGGCCCCTCTTCTCCTGCATCAGTTCGACCAAAACACACATCAGCTCCAATTCATGATCAAAGATTACAGTTCTCCCAAGCAGAACCCAGAACAGAGCACCGGTCGAAAGATTTGCACAGATAAATAACGAACCTGGCAGATGTCGCAGAGCGGAGGCGACGGCTGATGCGCCGAGACCGACGAGGACGCCGACGGCGAAGGGCTGAGCAGCGAGAACCTCCGGTGCTTGCCGGCGAGCTTGTTGGCGCGGTGCACGCGGCGGTCGCACGAGTCGCAGAGCGCGGCCTCGTCGGCGCAGCAGAACACCGAGGCCGCCTCGGCCGAGCACACGTCGCACTGCACCTTCATCTTCCTCCTCTCCCTCTCCTTCTTCCCCGTTGCTTGAGGCGATCGCTCTCTCGACGACGGAAGGCGGCTCTGGTCAATGGTGAGGATCGGCTGGAAAGCTTCAACTGTTACCACTACTAGTAGACGGGGTTCAGCTTGGAAAGATATGTGGGGGCGATGCACTTTTATATGCCGCGCCGAGATCACACGAGGCGATTTCGTGCGCTAAGCACGCGTGATTAGGTCGTCATGCTGTTTACCACGCTCGTTAAGTTCGATGGGGATTCGCATAGAGAGATTGGGAAAGTCAAGGGGGGATCGGAGGAAGGGGGCTCGCGCGAGTCGCCGGCGACGGTGCCGACTATGACGTGTTAGGCGCTGCGTCCCGCTCAGCTCCGGGTTGGGTGACTCATGTGTTACATCTGAGCTGTGTCAAGCTTCGTTGTCCATGTCCTGTATGTGTGTGTGTCTCTTCGGCTTTGCGTGTGCCCGAGCTCCGGTGGCTTTCGTGAAGGCTTTGACGGTACGGACCTGTAAAGCGCGGCGTTAACTGTAAGCGAAAGGTACATCCATCATCATCGTCGCACTCCTATTTCTGTGGTAGGAGGAGGTAGCCCTTTCGTTGACCAGAGGGTTAGCGGAGGATGATTAATGAGGCAAAAAAAAATTCTGATGTGCTCATCATGTGTAATTGTGAGTGCAAAATAGCACTAGCTGATGGGAGTCTTGAGAGATAAAATTAGTAGCTTCATACAAGTATGATTCTTATAAACTGAAACTTATGGCTCACATATGTAAGTTCAATTGAAGTGTTGAATGCTCATTAAATCGAGTCGTCGCCTTTTACAGACGTCACCATGTTTGGTCTCGATGCTTAAAAATTACCACATTAATTAGAAAAATAATATACAATAAAGATTGCCCATCATAACTGTTATGAAAGTGTCAACTTGAATAATCTTACTTTTTATAAATTATCTATCAGCGTTGTTATGGCAAATTTAACTGAAATACCTCTTATTGGTTAATTAATTACCCAATTCTATATATCTTTGACAAGGTCGAAGACGAAAAAAAGGATGAAAAGGAAATTTTTTATTTATACTAGCCAAACGAAT
>LAPY01003196.1:23588-36304 GCA_000970635.1 Eragrostis tef | reverse complement strand
AAATTTTTTATTTATACTAGCCAAACGAATATCTGAGCCACCACCAGCTAGTTTCATATAATATTACAATTTTAATTTACAAAAAAATATATTACATTTTTGTTATATTTTAAGTACTATGTTAGGGCCTTAAATAGTGGCTCAACAGCACGTTGGTGAATGTTTCGATATCTAAAAGGACACTAAGCTTTATGGAGGGAGCGAGTATATAACCCACTATGCCCATGGTCATCTTGATCCACCTTCCTACTCACATAGATCAAGCTACTGCCAAACACCATGGACCGGGGCAAAAATACGTTGAGTTGATCCACCATAGTTGAGATTATCGATGAATGCTAACTCTTCAAAATTAGTTAGCAACCGGGTGATAAAATACCCGTACACATTAAAGCTGCTAAGAGAATTGCCACCCAAATGAAATAAGTACAAGAAACAACAATGTGTTTAGCCGGAAGTAGGAAAGCTTTCAAATCTTGTTCATGGTGTGTATTCTTGTAGCAAAGTTCTACTGATACATCGTTTTCATTCTTTTGATTGGAAAGGGGGACTACTAAAACGCACAGCAGCCTTTTTCACGACCTTCCTCGTCTCGCAACGTTATCAGATTGTGATGAGGCGGCGGGGCGGGCACGAAAACCTTGCTATCGATCCGCGCCGCATTCCATCCAACCAGATCGCAACGTTTTGGAACCACCGGAAATTCGTCAGTTTGCGGATTTATGCTTATCTTTTGCGATATTCCTGTGAAGAAACTCATGGTGGAATCGGACGTGATGGGCGTGAGATGGGCCGGTGATGGCCTCATTGGGGTCCCTCTCTCGTTCCCGTAGGGCAGGGGCACCGCAGCATGGGCGCTATGAGCTCAGATCATAAAGGCAGCCTTCAACTTGACGATGCCTCCTCTTATCCTGTCTACCTCGCGCGCTCCCCACTTGCAGTCTCGCATGCCGTTTCGATCACTCTCATCGAGCACGAGAAGTTCCGTGCTCCGCAGCAAGCAAGCAGCCAACGGCAGCGGGCCAACACGACCCTGTCGGTAGTTTCTGCCGCAAATGGTAGGGGAAAACAGGATTTGATTCCGTTGTTTGTAGCTTTGTACCGTATGCTAGGCGACACGCGACCGCTTTTTTATCAGCTACTACTCCTGCATGTGGCTATGTGGCGACGGGAGTAGCAGAGAGGCAGCTGATCCTGCATAGAGAGAGATAGGGGAGGCGTGTGTATAGCAGACAAGCCCGGCCTACGAACAAAGATCGAGCCCGCGCTGGCAAGGCCATTGCCCACATGTGGGAACTGTAGCGACGGGATGCTCTTCGAGCATGTGAAATGTGCCATGCAAAGAGATCGATACAAAATCCTTTTTTCTTGTGCTACTATCATTTATCCGACGGTCCGTGGCCCCACTGGACGGACGGTGAGAACGGAGTCGCGTACTTCCATCCCTGAAAGGAGGCGGGCGACTTGCGTTTGCCTTGTTGGTACTAAGCAAACAGTGGCGTGCTCCGGCCGATCGAGCTCGCGAAAAGCTCATTTTTGTCTTCGACGGAAGTAAAAAAAAAAAAAAAAGTCTCCTCCGGTTTCCGTTCGGTCGCGCATCCCGTCGTCTGTTGCTTTCAGCAGAGTCCGCGGCTCGCAGGCAAGCGAATCCGAGACGATCGAGTCGCAGAATCTTGGCTGGCCGGGTGGGGGAGATCAGGAAGCTGATTTCGCACGCCCCAAATGGCCAGTGGCGTCGTTAAACAAATGCCCGTTTGCCCAATCATGGACGCCAATGGCAGGGTTGGACGCGACGCGACTGCGGCAGGGGGGAAGGAGAGGTCGAGAGGAGGGATCCACCGAATCGCGGGCTGGGGAATCCGCGTGCGGAATCGCGGGAAAAGCGCGCCGAAAAGGCCTGTTTTGGCCGCATCCGCGCACCGGTTTTGCCCGGCTGGCGGCATGGGCGCCCCCCGCAGCTGGCGTTCGTTGGTGGGAGCACGCGGCGGGGCCGGGAAGGAAGAGGACGACGACGCGGGGCGGCAGCGAGTGGGCACGTTCCGCATCGACTCATACCAACCTCACCAGCGAGGGCGCCATCGCGTGACGTGCGCCCAGCTTTCTTCGTTCGCCTCCGCGGCGGACGCTGCATGCCCAACCCAACGACCGGGCCGGCGGGGCGGATGGATGGATGGATGGAACGCTAGCTTGTTGATTACTCGAAGCCCTTGATTGATTCATTAGGCCGCTCGATCGAGCAGGTCAACCCCGCGGCATATGTCTCCGGACTCCGGGTTTGAAGTTGGACGCCCAAGATTGGTTCGAAAAAAAAAAAAAAGAGTTGGACGCCCAAGCGAACCGGTTGTCCGATCTGTGTGTTACAGTACGTATGGGTACGAAACTTATCGTGCCGACACAAGAGGTGGCGTACACGTACCGTATGTGTACTTCGATCGCGGTATTGCGCTCTGTTCGCTACGTAAGAAAGTTAAGGTAGGACCCAACCCAGCAATGGAGCACATAAACTTCTCTACAGTACATACCGTTGGTGCATATGCTGTTGGACCCTATCAGGCGCACGTGTACTATAGGCATCATATACTTGCTGAGGGCCATGCCCATGTCAGACTGATAGACACCTCGTTGGGGAGAAAAGATTAAAACGTACACACTCATTTCTAGTATCTTTCGTGCGGTCATGCATGATTGTTGCATAATTTTGCAGCCGTCCAAGAAAAAGGCGGCCTTTCAAAGCGTACACACTACGTGGTCTAGAGAAAAGGCTTGCACAACACAACTATACCGGTTTCTAAATTCTTCAAACACATGGCTGGGAATGGATGCACCCAATGTTTCCCTTTCTCTTCGTGTTGAATGAGAACGACGGCACACGAAGTTCAAGTCCAAGAAACTTGGGGTATGCTAATACTAGTACGTAGGAGCTGACAACCTTGTTCCAAGCTAACGAAATTAGCGATTTGTTGTGTCAACTTTTAACCAGAAATGGTCATTTCCACCCAGCAACAAGATACTGTAATCGGTATGTTCATTTAACCACGCGCTAAGTTTCTCATAAGAGAGCGCATTTCGACGTGCGATGCTCAACTTCTTCAGTAGGACATCATAAGTGTACCACGGATCCTAGCATTTATCCACAAAACAACTTGCGCAGGAATGAGCAGGACAGGCTCGTCGGATGTGATGTCAAACTTGTCCGGACCTATTCATGGAATTGTTTAGCGAAAGGAACTGTAAGAACAAACCCAGCCACATATAGCGTTCTGACGAGTACGAACAGCATTGAAAGAGGAAAGCTACTCCCTTGCAAAAAAAAAAAAGAAAGAGGAAAGCTACTGATCAAGTCAAAGCCAAAACTTGCGCCTTAATACATTAGAATATATAGTTGCTTTTCTGTGCACTTTTCGGCCAAGGCATGGGCACAGATTGCGCTTTATCAATATTTTTTAACATGTATTGCGCTTTATCGTTGCTGATAATTAGTGGCAGAGCGATGTGGCGCATACAATCAACCATGCTGTCTCCATAAACTATCTAGAACATCCGGTCCTGAGAGGCTAGCAGCGTCGAAATGTTCTGTTTTTTATAGATATTCAATGGCTGCAAAATCAATCATGCTCCTGTTTGAGAACGACTTTAATCCATGGCTATTTGGTTGGTTCTCTGTCAGCGAATCGACACATCAAGAGTCTACAGCGTGTAAAATATCGAGTTTCAAGTAAGTACGTACTTACCGCCACAGGATTGCCCAACACAATCACCCTCAAAATGCGAATCCATGTTAGCCTAGCAACAAACTCTAGCTACGAGCCATGCTAGCCTAGCATTCAGTACCAAGATCCAAAGCTCAATGGTCACTAATTATTTTCTTCAGGTATAATTTAGTCCGGCATTGAAAGAGGAAAGCTACTCCCTTGCCAAAAAAAAAAAAGAAAGAGGAAAGCTACTGATCAAGTCAAAGCCAAAACTTGCGCCTTAATACATTAGAATATATAGTTGCTTTTCTGTGCACTTTTCGGCCAAGGCATGGGCACAGATTGCGCTTTATCAATATTTTTTAACCTGTATTGCGCTTTATCGTTGCTGATAATTAGTGGCAGAGCGATGTGGCGCATACAATCAACCATGCTGTCTCCATAAACTATCTAGAACATCCGGTCCTGAGAGGCTAGCAGCGTCGAAATGTTCTGTTTTTTATAGATATTCAATGGCTGCAAAATCAATCATGCTCCTGTTTGAGAACGACTTTAATCCATGGCTATTTGGTTGGTTCTCTGTCAGCGAATCGACACATCAAGAGTCTACAGCGTGTAAAATATCGAGTTTCAAGTAAGTACGTACTTACCGCCACAGGATTGCCCAACACAATCACCCTCAAAATGCGAATCCATGTTAGCCTAGCAACAAACTCTAGCTACGAGCCATGCTAGCCTAGCATTCAGTACCAAGATCCAAAGCTCAATGGTCACTAATTATTTTCTTCAGGTATAATTTAGTCCGCTATTCTTACAGGCACCATAGCTGCTCCTGCCGTGCTGCCATTACCAAAATTGGTGCAAAGTCGTACGCGGCAATGTGAACACGTCAATTTTTTAAAGTATGAGAAGGGAAAAAGAATATTGGGCAGGATCTTTCATACTAATCGTGGCATGTGCTACATTTCCCGGTACTGAGCGCCAAAAGCTAACTTTTGTCCTGTTCCTCTGATTAGTATGGCATTTTCTTAAGATATCCCGTGATCTCGTTGTCCACTAGGAAGATTTTGTTCTGCTCCATGTGCTTGCTGCCTTCGCAGACTACGAATAAAGTTGACGGCCAAACGAGGAGTTTACTTGGATTAAAAATCTTTTATCTGGCATCTTTGGTCATGGGGTATGGCGTGCTGCAGCTTCCACAGCAACTTAGCCACGAGGCCCACGATCATACGAGCATGCAAAATATTTTCAAGATCACAAGAATACGGTACTAGAAAAACTAAAGAGAAATTCAATTATACGAAGTAGAAGAAGAAGAAGAAGAAGAAGAAGAAGAAGAAGAAGGCCCTTTTCAATAAATGATGCAACAGTATTTTAGGCCCATTTGTAGGTACGGATCCAGCCCACCAAGTGACAGCCTTGGATTCAAGGGAGCTGCTGGGTGCAATTCGCAGAAAAAAAAAAGGCTGCGGGGTGGTGTATCCCCGGGCTGGATCTTGTTTAAGCTGGGTTGACTGGCAGCATGCCCAGACACTCAAATTATCCCTGAGTCCGTGACTGGGCTTCGGCCCGTCGTTATCAACATTCCAACCAATACTACCAGGGAATTAGCCCAGGGACGACTATTTGTGAAAAAATTCAACAAAACAGTAACGATGTCCTGATGCATCTCTGGGAATCCTGATACTTCAGTGCTAAAGAAAAGCCAAATGAAACTATGCAGGGTGCTCAAAGTGGATCGTCAGATAGCAGATAAAAATGTACAAAAAGGAACGATAAACGCAGCGAGGTGTTACAGGTGTACAAAGCATCTTGATATCGTGCTAGCTTTTCTGAAGCGGCGGCTGCACACATATCTTTCGATTCCCCACTAACTCCAGTTCTACCTTACTGACCACATGGAAAGTAGAAAAATCTGCACAGGTTTAGCACAACGCTCATCCGACGCAGGACGGCAGTCACAGGCGTCGGCAAACGGAAACCACCAATTCACGTTCAGGAACTCGGCAACCCAGAGTCACAGACGCAGATAGGTTGCTTGCTCCCGGATCCAGTGACCTCACTGCGACTGTGCTGGTGAGCTGCCCAGCCCCGAACCTATCTGCGTCAAAGAGAATTAGTTAACTGAGAATTGACCTTCTCGTGATCAGGCAGGCTAACTGCCGTCGATTGCCACCAGCGACATATCTTTCGATTCCCCACTAACTCCAGTTCTACCTTACTGACCACATGGAAAGTAGAAAAATCTGCACAGGTTTAGCACAACGCTCATCCGACGCAGGACGGCAGTCACAGGCGTCGGCAAACGGAAACCACCAATTCACGTTCAGGAACTCGGCAACCCAGAGTCACAGACGCAGATAGGTTGCTTGCTCCCGGATCCAGTGACCTCACTGCGACTGTGCTGGTGAGCTGCCCAGCCCCGAACCTATCTGCGTCAAAGAGAATTAGTTAACTGAGAATTGACCTTCTCGTGATCAGGCAGGCTAACTGCCGTCGATTGCCATCAGCATCGGCGTCGGCCAGCTAACAACTGATGGAGATGGGCTTTGATTAGCCGTGGCGTGAGCGCAACCAGTTACTCTGATCCTGATCCTGTGTTGCTTGCGATCCCGTGCCTTCTAATCCAGAGTTTGCTGGGAGAATTAATTTGATAACAGCGTTCAATTTTCTTTTCAGCGTTCTGTTTGATATTGCAGGCTATACGTTTCTGTCATGGCCGGCTTCGAAGTAATCAGCGCATATATGTATTAGCAAAGCACGCCATTTGGACAGCTTTCTTCCCTTGTACTTAGCATGACTGCATGTGGAACAAAAGCTAGAGCATTAGTCCTCCTGCCTCTTGTGTAGTAGTACTTATCTGAAACTACAAAAGATAACCAGAAATACATGGGCCAGGTTGATTGGTCGGGCCCGGATGACTGTGCCGGCACCGGGCCATCAAATTCAACTGTAGCATGTGGCGCAAACCGCGTCAAACGAAGGCACTAGAGCCACACGTTGAGCGTTTCAAAACTTCCACTTCTTTACGTGGTGGGACACGATTATGCCGTAGATCCTTCCCAAGAGCTTCTTTTGAACTTGTCAATTGGACGGACGCCACGTATGAATGCTGTAGATATTCCACACTCGCCTGAAAGCTCAGTGGCACTTGCGCTCAGTATGTGGCATATCAGCACATTGTATCTGATTTTCTTTTCGTTTTCGATCCATCTGTACAGGTAGGGTTCACCCAACATTCTTTGATGTTGAGTCGCGGGAAATTTTGAATCAATATGTTATAAGGAAGAAATCTATTTGCAGCCATATTTTGACCTTGTTTGACATTCACCTCCATAATTCAAAACCAGATACGAGAAAACAATGTCAAACTCACGAACCATGTGCATTTCAAGTTCAAGCTGGACTGGATGTGGCCATTGGTTACATATACTGATGCTGATGTGCAGGAGCGGAGCCAAATATAAGCTGCTGGGTGCGAGAGCATCCACAAAATAAATATTTTTACATGTATTTGGATAAATTTTACCATATGCGCATCCTTAAAATTCTTTGTTATGCACCCATAGACTGCTACATGAGACATTGTTTCTACCTACCGTGAAGGATTGCACTCACGTCGATTTTGTTGTAGCTCCGCCACTGCTGATGTGGCCACACGTTCCTTGTGTTATTGAAGCTAATGTGGAATTGTGGCAATTTCAAAAAATATCATACAAATAACAGAATATAATGGGTCACAATGCCACTCCATAATCCCTATCGTCTTTTTCATTTTTTAAAAAATCATGTCTCATATTGTCCACTAGTAATATTTCATTTCATGCTACTTCGCCTAGGGATCGATCACTTGCTGGGCAAATGGTGACGACGTCATTCAAAAATGGTTAAGAAAACCACCGGAGGCTATGCTCACAATTTTAACAGCTTCACCTTGTGTCTCACCATATACCAAGTAGGGTTGATTTTGGAACCGCGGCCAAAATTCATGGTTGAAAATACACTTGAAAACTCCTGAGGGTTTGCAGACAAGACAACAATATAATGCCGAACTACGGAAGCTAATCAAGCCATGGACAACCTCTGCTCGACCTGCTCCGCTGCTCGTTGAAAAGAGAGTCAAAAGCACATTCGATAAGAAACGAAACAGAAAGATGGTCCAATACATATGTGCGCGGTAAAGAAAGATCAGGGGCAGCCTCGGCCTCAGGCTACTGCGGGAGCGCAGGGCCGTTCCGTGGTCCATGTCCATCTTTTCTTCCATGATGTATGATCTTTCGGTGGCCGCAGTTTAAGGGGAAAGAAATGAGCACAGTGTTCTATAAAGTGGCAGTAGAAATACTCTAGCGTTATCAAAAAAAATTATAAATGCTGCCGTTAATGATAACGGTACAGGGCAGGCGCAAGCCTTTGGGACGACATAAATCATTGGAGTCCCACCGAATACTGGCGCAAATTTATGCACAGCGTACAACGTCGCTATTGGTGCTTTTTTGGATGATGAACCTATAATCCTCCATGGTCATTGGTGGGCAGATCACCTGCTATGATAGGATTACTTTTCTTCTTGAGCTCAATCTGATCAGCATAATAATTTCTCTGATCTCCAACCATGCAAAACGTGCAGCAAGAATTTAAAGAAAAAATTAGCTGCACCTTTACGTAATTTTTTGGAGGAATTAACCTTTACGTATTTGTTGTCATAGTTGCAAGACGTTGGGTGTGTTGACCATATGGCCAGTTAGCCCCGTACCAGTGGCGAGTCAATACACAGGGACCTCACCTCGTTGTGGAGGACGGCTCTGCCTCAGTTCATGAACCATGATATTCCAACTCCAGCTCAGCTGAAACAAGTAGTTGTAGCTTTCAGGCTGGGTGTTCGATTCACATTCTCTAAAGTTTAGACCTCTAAAATCAAAAAGAATCTTGTCATTTAAAAGTATTAAATAAAGATTAATTATAAAACTTTTTCGTAGATGAGCGTAAATTTATGAGACAAATCTAATGAGCCTAATTAATCCATATTTTGGTACAGTGATGCTACAGTAACTATCTTCTAATCACGGCTTAATTACCCTTATTAGATTCCTCTCGCGAATTAGGTCAGAGGTTCTGCATTTAGTTTTGTGATTTTATTTAATACTTCTAAATAATAAAATTCTCTTTGATGTGACCCTTCTAAATTTTTAGACCGCTGAATACCAGCACCCCAACACCGAGGGCTGGGCGGCCTGACGAATCCCATGTCCCATAGTTCCGAGACGGCGACAGCTCCCTATCATATCGCGATGGCTGAAGAATCTTGCGCGCATTCCGTGGAAACAAATTATCCGTAGCATTCGACTCCACTGCTGACTGCATTGTGGTAGTTGTAATTTTCTACTCTTTCTACAAATTGGGTGTTCTTAAACCTACGCTTCATTAGCTAGCACGTCGTTCCAGTCAAAAGATGGTTAAACACAACCACTATCCATCTACAGAACTACTACAGTTTTAGAAATGCAAAGCTAGTTCTAGGCGTAAGCTGGTCTCCAACACCAGTAGTGCCATCTGAACCTAGTTGAAAGGCTGGTAGGAAAACCTTCACAACCAGCCAAGGTGCCTCCTGATTGAAAGCTTTACCAATACGAGAGAACAAAAACAGGATTATTCGTGCACATGAAACTTTGATGAGAAAAGAAAAGTCTAAAGCATCGGTCCAAAAGAAGATAAACGCATCCCAAAATCCGGAAAGCTCCACGTCAAAAAAAAGAAAAACACGGAATCCTTGCTCGGCCCCAAGTATCGTGTTAAACCGGGCCGCTCCTCGCAGCAATACATGTCATTTCCGTTTTCTTTTGTCAAGAAAAGATACGAGCGCTTTGCTCAAAAAAAGAGAGAGAGAGAGAGAGAGAGGATACGAGCGCAGTTAGCATCGGATACCGCGAGCGGCGAGCGAGTTTAGTACACTAATCAAGTCAGTTCGCCGTAAGGCCGTCGTCCTAGGATGGCTTTACAATTACGGGCACGGCAATTAAACGGCTAACAACCCCGGGCGTACAGTAGTACAGGTCAGGCTAATTGAAGCCGCCAACGCCCAACGCGCCGACGAGACGGTGGGGGACCCGCGGGTCACATGACGGAGGAGAAGAGAACGGGGTGAGGTGAGGTGCACCGCTCCCTCGGCGCCACCGCCACCGCCACCCATGTGTCGCTCGGCCCGTCCCGTCTCATGATCCCCGGCCGGCCCTTATCGGCGTGGCGTGGCGCGGGGGCCCGCGCGCGAGAGCGATCCCGTTCCGTTCGCGTGCGTGATCCGCGCGCCCACGCCGAGGCCCGCCTCCGCGTCGCATGCAGCTGCCGGGCAGCTTGCTATCTGCCAGGTGCCAGCCAAGTCTGGCGGTTTGCCAGTGTAGCTCCGGAGGGCAGGCAGGCGTCCCGCTTCTCATTTCTTTGCGTGTTCTTCAGACGTGCCAAGCTTACTCCGGAAGGGATTGCTGCTCAACAAGGAGCCGGGGAAAGAGAGGTAAGAGCAACCAAGCACCAAACGGGCAAATAGCCAGAGATGCGTACGGCTCGAGCCAGAAGCGATTGAACAAGTCTGTGCTGCTCGTGTGTATCCGGCTATCAGGATGTGACAAAAGAGCCGGGGGGTTGGCAAGGTGGAACGAGCACGATCGGTGGCACGCTAGCCAGGGCAGCCCGAAAAGCAAACTACTCTAGCGAGTAAAAAGCAGAGAAAGGCGAGTGACCGCTCCTCACACCCATTGCCATTTCGGTTCCCAACCTGCCGTGTCAACACGGGAGCGTTTAATTCCGTGCCTAACAGTTCCAAATCCAACCTTTTGGCTTCTCATGCGCTGGGTTGTTTGTAAGTAAATAGTACAAACTTTTCGGACACACCTTGGGCTGGTTACCGCAAATGTTTCGTATGCCTTATGATCCTCGCGTTATGGAGTGACGCCTTGCATAACTTCATCAAACTTTGTGGACGCCATTTCATTGCTGACATGAAAAGTATGCCATAATTGAATTACTTTAACGAGAGCAGTGATAATACCAAGTGCGAAGTGAACACACAACAAATTATAGAACTTATACGCATGCCACGCGCACACTGCCCACAAGTTCAAAAATTAGTGAGCTAAAAACGAGACGACGAGGAAGCTTACTATTATGCCGAATAAGTCACAGACGAAGCTATGGGCACCAATGCAAAAACCCCGTCATTATCTAGCTTTGTTTGCACAACCTCCTTGTCTTATTGGCAAGCCTCCACCTATCACATTTGCGTTCAGTTATGCCTCTAGCCATCCCACATATCACATCCCTCGCGATAATGACGGAAGCTCATTGTACACTTGTCACTACCCTATGGCCCCACCATTTTTGGAGTTTAACATGCCATAGTGATTTCCCTTTCTCTTAGCCATGGGCGGTGGCACAAAAATCGCCTCATTGCAAACATACACTATGCCGCCGCAATATCGTTGCTTCCCTTCCTCATCGTGTCCAGTAGCACAAAGAGTTGACACCACCTAGCATATATGGATAAGTGAGATATCTTTTAAGCCCTCCACAGACGACACAAGTCATTGCCACATGGAGTATATAGCTTTCTTTGTCCAGCCTCGGTATATACTTCTTCCGTTCTAAATTACAAGATGTTTATGCAATTCCATACACTTCTATTATCTGTTCTATTACACCTCAACTCTCTCCACTCTTAAGAATCAATGCCACCAATCGTGTGATCTTAGGAGTTCATCCCATAAACCCTAACCTCAGTTGCACTGGAGTTGGAGATCGAGCAGCACGGTGCTCCTAGCTTGTTACTCCTACCACGGGAAGCAATACTCGAGGAGGCAAACAACAATGCTTTTGAAAGCGCGCGGCGGAACGTGCACTGCACACGGACCACCGGCACCCGGCACATCACGAGGCTCGGGATGCCCGGCGCTGCCAAAGCGTATGAATGGATCGACTATTAAATTGCGCGGTGGCCGGACGCCTAGGCACGCAAGGAAAGCCTAGGTTTGAAGCGATCGCTCCCGCCCATGCACTCAAGGTACCGTACCCTGTCCTCGTACACCAGACGGGCATTCTTACAGCGAGTACGATTATCAATCCAACTGTATTGTTCTCACTGGTCAGTAAATCTTGTTAAAGATCTTTTAGTACCTCGATCATCAGGTACCGTCCGATAAGTTTTTACGGTATCTATGCACGGGGTCGTCATACATGACTCATGTATGGACAGAAAGATATGGCACCAACAATGTGAAGTGACGATGCAGGCAAGGAGGCTAGGCACAACAAACACTCTATTCCGTCCCCTCCGGTTACAACAAGGCAGTCAGTTTCCTTGTTCCGCGCCAAGGCACGCCTAACTTTGTCGCCAGTTCTTCTGCCTCTTCAACCTCATAGGCCAAACAAAGCTTTTCTTGTGAAGAGCCTCTCAAAGCTCTTTAACTACTACTACTTGTTAGAGTTAGGGTACTGGACGACTTGATTCCTCCAACCCTAGATGGGTGGGTATATATATATCCAACATACATGGGCCTCTATATGGGCCAACACACTCCAACACTACTGCCACGAGTACCATGGCCATACCCTAACACCCTATTAGTAAAACCTAATAATCCATGGAAATCTTAATCCCTGCACCTAACTCGACCTAAATCAAAGCTAACACAATTCTAACTTCTAGGTACTACTGCTAGTACAACAAGAACTAAATAGCGAAGGGGGTAAAATCCAAGTAGTACGGTACAACACGCTAATAATACGACCGGAAAAAATGTACAGCCGCCCTCGCCGGTGAGTGAGGGGTGCTAGCTAATAAGCTAAAACGAGGCCACGGCCGGCGCGGTGGCGGTGGGGACGACGACGAGGACGCCCTCCTTCTTGCGGCGCATCTCCAGCACCTTGCGGTGGGAGTTGGAGTGGATGCTGCTCACGAACGTGGGGCTGCACGCCGGCCTGTACTCCGGCAGGAGGCGCCCGGATTTGTAGCGGACGCCGCACGCGCTGCACAGCGGC
>LAPY01003195.1:33665-50625 GCA_000970635.1 Eragrostis tef | reverse complement strand
GAGGTCGACCACGGGCAGGAGGCGCTACGGCGGAAGAGCGCGCGGGTGGTCGGCGCCGGTGAGGACGGGCTGCTGCCGGTGTGCGCCAGCCAGGGGAGCCTCCTTCCTCTTTGGTCTAGCCTCACCTCCTCCCTCTTCGGGCTAGCCTCCTGCCAACCCGAGGCTCGACATAACCTATGGTGAGCTGCGCGCCCCCCATCCCGCCTACCTCTCTCCCGTAGGCCATGATTATCATAGCGCCTGCTAGCTGTTCGTCGATTTGCTCTTGCCGTTGCTCTGTGTCCGTGCGCCGTCTGCCTGCTTCGTTTTGGTTTACAAGTCTGTGGCAATGAGAGTGCTCTGATTTTTGGATTTGAGGCACCCTGTAGTAGCAATATGATTGTGTGGAATAGTTTCCTCTGTGGCTAAAAGGTTAGTGCAGCACTGCAGTCGCTTCTTGTTTGTGGTCTGTCGAGTGCTAGAGTCTGATGCGTGGACTTCACCTCGGAAAGCATTTCTGTTCTGCTTGTCCTACTAGCTTGGTTGCAGTTTGGTTCAGCAGTTGTGCTTTGATCCTTTACCTGTATAACCTGAAACGAGTTTGCACTCTTGAAGTTCTGTCAAGCGTGGTTGCTACTAGCTTATCCCTGGATCAAGTAATCGATCATTTGTCTGTGCTGTTTGGATTTTCTAGAAATGGTCTCTAGCTTCGGAAGCCTTTTTTGTGTATGTGACATAACTTTTTTCTATGGAAACACTATGTGCGCTCATCTTTTTGATTCTTAAGTCGTTGACTGAGGGTGCACTTCATTCTTTTATGTCAATTGCTTGTAGGTTGTTACCATTTTGATATTGTTTTCTCTATTCAACTTCTGGGGGTTGTAAGTTCAATGCTGGAACAACAGTTATGCAAACTCTGTTTTTGATAAAGAAAGTACACTGTGTGGACCATGAGAGTGACTGATGCATTGACAGGGATGGAGTGAACATCTAGAACAAAGGGCTGAGATCTGCCACTAGGATCATGCAAACCAGCAACACCTCCGTCCTTTTCAGACAACCATAAGGTCATGAGCTCAGTACTTTCTCTCTGCATCAATTGTTCCTTGTGTTGCCAAAATAATGAGCTATATTTGTTCAATGCAGGTAGGTCCATGGTAATCTGAATCTGATGCTTTACTGCTTCCCCCTATTATCCTCCTCATATCAGTATGGAGACTTGCTCTGGTGCTTGGGAGGAACCTGCAGTTCCTCCCCTCCCGGTTAATATCAGCCGTTGATGCTAAAAGGTAATTTACGAAACTAATTAATTGTAACAAGGGGTAGTTTAGTAATTATTCTTTGGCTAAGCCATTGGGAACACGATCTAGAACGGTTACCAGGCGGCACCTGTCTTCAACCTTGCCTCTTCCGGTTCTCAATCGACTCCACCCGTCTCCATCCAAAGCTATCCCGTTACTGGTGAGATTTGCCCCGCAAATGCCTTTGACCGCCGGACTCGCGCCAGGCGGTGCGGCTCCCTGTCCTGGCTAGGCCTCCTCAAACACCGTGATGCTAATGAAAACCAAGTTCCTTGCAGCGAAGCTATAGCACAACCATCGCTTCTCCTGTGTTGTTAGTGATGAACTACTGTGGCAAAGGAAAAGTAACACATGCCGTGCATCAGGAACGGCGGGTTCAGCGTGTAGCAGTTCAATGAAGGGACCCAGAACATGCTTGATCAGAAGGACTTCATCACATGCATTTTCTTCCCGACAATGTTACCGCTGCAACGGAGGTCACCATCCTCGCCGTCGCCGGAGTTTGACAACCTCATCATCATACTCACCATGGCTATCATTATAGGACATGTGAAAATACTAAACTGTCCTTGGTCTAATTTTTCTAAAAAAGAAGATACTAGTTCCTGGCCCACCATTTTTTGGTACCGGTCCACAACTTAAAGTTCCTTTGACTAGGTTCCTTCCTATTTTTAACCGTTAGATTTGGCCGAACGGACGGTTACAATTAATTTCAAGCACCATAGAATTTCTCATCAGTATATATAACTCCCTCTTATTCTCCACATGATTAGATCACACTCTCAATTATTTTTGACGGAATAGATTATTTTCATGTTCAATGTTTATGCTTCAGTGCCAATCGGTGACGTTTTCAGAGTATTTTTTAATGGCTGTTTCATGTATTTTTGCTCCTCGCATACTATGTTTCAATCTACCAGTAGTCTTGCTTTCTTAGCTCTATTTTTCTTGATTATCGAAGTGAAAAGAGAATCCGAACCAAATAAGAACATGTTGCCACCCGTCCAAACCGTTTCCCCTCAGATTCTCACATCACAAGCACAACGATAGATGATATCATTACTTTTTTATCCACATCTTTTTTCATTTATTCAACATCTTCTCCCTGATATAGTAACTGGCTGTATCATTTCAGGAATTAATTATTCATGTTACACGAAAGCATTCTCCTATTAAGGTACAAACAATATAATCGGTGTCAGTAATTAGACACTACATTCATCCTAATTCCATACCACCATTCCATCACTTTTTATTAGCGCCATCCTGACTAAATTGACTCCATTAACACCAACCACGTTGTTTCCACTGACCCACTCCTATCTTTTTTTCCTGCATTTTATCCATCAATAACGGCTGTCACTTTCTTTTCCTTTTCTCTACCCCACATTCATCCATTATGTAACATATAATTCCCTAATTTCGAATAATAAATGCTTCAGTTTCATAGAGTTTAATATTCCTATAATATTATAAGAAACTGACATATTAGGCATATCCAGTTTCATTGCGTTTAATATTCACATAATACCACCAGCAACGACTAACATTTTCCACCAGAGAAGTTGAGTTCTATCTATCGCTCATGTATGTATGCAAAGTGGGCATCATGTCCCTCCCATTTAATAGATCCAGTCTTTGAGGTATGTGTTCAAAGTTTTCTGTTATACACACCCGTTTGTTTGATGCCCTTATTGGCATCTCAGGGAGAATCTGTTCAATGCACTCATTGGCATTGTAGTGGATTTCGTAAATTGTTGCACTGATCATCTAGCATCTGTTTTAAGAATCAAATAGAAATTTTTTCATAGAAAAGTTAACATGTTCATAAAGGATACTTTTAGGTACGTTGTCATTACAAAGGATTGATATCCCATTTCATACAGGAAAATAGAAAAGCTAAAAAGATATTTTTTGTTTGTCTATGACACCCTGTTATACTTATCGCCTCTGTAGTTATTTTCTGCATCAAATTTGTAGTCACATCCTACTTTTCATCTGACAATTATCCTTATCTCCGGCAGCAACGCGCGTGGAATTCATCTAGTTATATTGTTTTCTGATCATTTGTGCTGCCTTCCCACTTTACCGCATTCCCTTTCCCTGTCTGGACCCTTGCCAAATGATGCTAACTTCAGCTTTATTATTTGCAGGAATGAGCTCGAGCCAACTATTTATTTATTTATTTTGCGATTACATAGTACAACTCAGACACTCACAACGCACGCACATTCACATCTTATTTTGCTTACACATCGAATCAATCCAACTGCTTTCTCTGTTTTATTTGCATCGATTGCTTCTCTGGTATGGTATACTATTGATCCTAACTTCAGCTACAATATTTGCAGGAAGGAGCTCGAGCTAACTCTGATTTTGCTTACTCATCGAAATTCGAATCAATCCAATGCCTTTCTTTCTGTTCTATTAGCATAGATTACTTCTCTGGTATGGTATTCTACACTCTCAAATTTCTTCCAATATATATAATGCATCGGTTGGCATAGTGCCTGCTATGATATTGTTTCCCACACATAATTAGTCCTAAGTTTTAAATTGCTAAATTTTCCTCTATGTATGCAGATGCCTTCGGTTGCCAATAGCTAGACCTCTTTTGTTGGTCTGAACTGAACATTGGACATTGCAGTTGAACATGCAGAATTAAGAAGATTTGGGATGTCATTGTGATTAATTGTCTCGCTTCTTGATGATGTCATTCCTTCATAATTTGTCTATGCAAAGTATAGTCTAAAACAAATTAAACATTACCTATTTGTATTTTATATTTCCATTTCATTTCTTTTGTATATATGAAGCAATATATGACACATCGCTCTTACCCCTAAATGTTACTATACTACATTGTGGTCTTCCATACAATAGGGGGCTTTATTATCATTGCACTCACTTCAATTCCAAATCATTTGCCGACATGCGGACTCACTTCTCTTTTATGGGATGAAAGCTTTCCAGAAAAGAAAACCCAAGTTTATGTTTTTCTACTGACCCCTATTCCTTCTGCAATTCCGGCAGCAACGCATGGGAAATTCAACTGGTTGTGTATAGATGATGGAGTCATTGCTCTGGTCATCAATAGTTATCTTTTGGTTTTCATTTTTAGTTAACTCACATTATCGTCGTTTTTTCAGGGAGCAGTATTATATATGGGCAGTTTTGCGATAATCCCTGCTCTGAACTCTTGCACCTAATCAATCGGAGCCCTTGATTTTGAGAGTGTGAGAAAGGGAAAATATGGTAACGAGAAAGAAAGAAATATTTTCGTCATTCATCCTGGTCTTTCAGCTATCCCTCCATTTTCCCTCACGTATAAAGCCTCCTTGAACTGTTTTTCTTCCCACGCTGACGATATCTCTGGGCCTTTCCTCACGCAAGGTCGGCATGATATGGTCACATTTTTTTCACGTTCATGCAATCAACATGCAGATTGGATTTGGCATGTCACGTTTCTTTTTTTTTAACTTGATCAATATGTTTTATTCCGTCAGGACATGCAGGTCGGTACTTTTTTAGTGTAAAAAAAAGCTATATAGGAACCCTGCCAGCAGCACGGATGCACTGTCACGGCGTGTACATGAGTACATCCAAAAAATAAAAAAACGTATCACGTTCACGTCTAGATTGTAGCCATTTTCATGCAGTGCACGTCAATAAAAACATGTTTCATATAAAATCTTAACAACTTTGAAGAAAATATACATGTGATCAAGCACTACTTTCCAAAGATGTTTTTTCCCTTAAAAAAATACTTTCCAAAACATAAAATAGAGATAATAAAAGTAGTACGTAATTGGTGAAATCCAGCAGCCTAAGGTCTAAGAGTTTATTGCCTAAAAAAAAGGTCTAAGAGTTTATTATCTTGTGCCTCGAGATCTACTTAAATAGACGGCCTATAGTTATTTGGACTACCGTGACAACTGCCTTATATATATTACCTTGTGAGTGAGGCGAGTATCTAGGAACTGAAATTATACTATCGTGACAACTGCCTTATTCATCGTCTCGTGCGTTGTCCTGTTGACTAAAATTATACTATTTGCCACTTGACAATTATAGATGTACCTCAAATATCCAGACAAGAGAAGTTGATCAGAGGTTTAGAGGAAAAATATTTTCTCTCAAAGTTCAAAGTTCAAAGGTTTAGAGCAAAATATTCATCGATCATTAGCAGTAGCCTGCGTACTCTTGTTGTATCTAGTCACAGGTGTTCTTAACGCGAGTAATATCCTTTTTATCTAGGTATGTTACTGCTTGTTCCTCTTGTGATCAGATAGGCATGAAAGGCATTATAATAGTGTCATTTTCTTCTTAATGAAGAAGGTGCAACACATGCTATTTAAAATAAATATGGAGGGGAAAATATGTATAAAAAAGGACCTGTCAATCTTCTTTGTGATTAGTCTGACTCGTCCACGAGTATATAAACCACTCCGTTACTAGAGTTCCACCTTGTCTTCTTTCTCCAAACTAGGGCCTTGCAAGACTTGGAAGCCAATGTCTCCTTCTATTAGCCCATTGACTCCTTTTGGCAATATGATGCAACTGTCCAGGTGCACAACTGGGGTCCAAACATTTGTGGGTGTTATTTACAACCACTGTGGTAGATTGTGGCATCCATATGTTGCAAGTCGTAAGCATGATGAGGCGGCATCAAGCATGTCATCCTCGTTTTTACATGATCAGGTATGTAGCAGAATACCTCCACTTGGTTCGTTATTGTTCCAATTCGATATATAGTTCCACAGAATCCAACAAACTCATGGAGAAAAGAGTGAAAAATAGGTAAGAGGAATTCCGAGTGTTGTGTCATGCCACCGGATAACTTGTGGAGCTAGAATGGCTAACTACATACATCGAAGGGGCAGATTTTCCTTGCATGCTACAGTTACAGCAAGTACTATTCAAGCTGCTTTTTTCTTTTTGTTTAAGTCTGCATAAATTTTCTTTGCATTCCAAATTAATTTAAGCATAATTATAGAAGCTAGTATGCACAAGTCACTCATATTTGTTTGGATTTTTCATACATATTTTTGTGATGGATTTAACATGCAAGAGAGCACTAGAGCACCAAAGTTTATGGCAGCTGATATATTCTTTGGTAAGATATACAACGAATGTTTAGCACAAGGTGCTACAAGAGAAATTAATTATCCTCGCAAAAAAATGAGAAATTAATTAGCACCCGAGTGCTTATACAGAAGGCTTGCTTGCTGAATCGTAGCTTCGTCGGACCCTTTTGGTATGAAAACCCACTTGTTTTTATTGAGATAGATTAGCGGGGTTTGCCCCTACTATTTTCCATATAATTACATGATAGAAGGTGGTAGGCCCAAATGGGAAGGATTTTCTCCTTCTCATGTGACCGAGATTTTGTAGACACAGTAACATTTTTGAAACAATGAAAATATACTGCTCGAACAATGAAACTGTACTACTGGAAGGTTCATAGGTGGAACGTTTGTGGCACAAGTAATTAAAAATCAGAGAGGTTGTATCAACATCCAACGATTGAAAAAAGTTACTAGAGATTAGAAAAATCTCAATCAGCTGAGAGGAAGACACATCTTAAATGAAATCTCTCTGATTTCTGCAAACTTACATGTATTTAAGTCTTTCATGTGACCTAAATACTTCTGTAAAAATTATTGTTTAATAGAATTTTTAAAATGATGCATTTTATTATCTAGCGATGTTAATTTTATCTATCCCACTTTGGCTGGTTACTTTATTACCTGTCGCGGTCATGAAGCCTATATGACATTGATATGGACTGGATTGAAGCGAGAAAAAAGGTGAGAATAAAAGTGGGCATGTGTGAAAGCCTATATGTCACGTTTATTGTTGCTGATAAACATGACGAGCATAGTCACCACGAAAAAAAATAAATGTAGCATTGGTAGTAGACCAACTGTTTTTAGTGCGTACGTATAATGTGCCATTGACTATAGTTAAAAATCATGAATGCCACGTAGGTGAACACGAATATTTAGATTCCACTAGGGCAACATATGTGGAGAGTATTTAATGTCATTTTCCAATGAGTCGATGAGGAACACATGTCTGGATCTTAAAATCTGTTGCTGCATTAAGGTGCGGGTAAAAGACATTATATTGAAATGCTACTCATTCCATTTCAACACAATTAACAGTGGTATGTCTACGTGCATAACCTGAATGACAATTAATTTGACTCGGTCTTCTCAAAAAAGAAAATTAGTTTGACTACGAGGAGATAGCTAATTGTATGTAGGCATCACATTGTTCACGACATACAAGGCTATTGTGTCAATCATACCATACCGGCTGAGAGATGGTTTGTAATACTGAAATGCTGACTCACTTTGATTATGTTTATGATATGTCATATATCGAATAGAAACCATGCACACATTGACGTGAGTACAATGTTGATAAGGTTCTGTTGCAATTAATACACATTACCATTTGGATGGTCATTCGGTCGCCAAAACCTGAAGAATATTTGGACCTGATACCCTCGTTTTATGTTACTGAATGATCAAAAACTATAACCAATGTTCAACAAAAATATTACGACTGTTCATAATTAACAGTAAACTTTTTGTTACATTCGCAAGTGACCCATCGTATTATAAAATTTCAAAAAATAAATATAACAAGGTTATGACGAAAGAAGGAAGGTTAGAAAGTCACAAGGAACAAGTCAGGTACCTGTCACACACAATAATTTGAGGTAATTAACTCGTCATATGGATTTGTGCACACTGCAAATCTTTCCATCTGTGAGTTAGGCACTGGATAGAATATGAAAAGAAAAATCCTGACAATAGAAATATGTCTCTAATACGTGCAAGGCCACGTCTGTTTGTTCTTGTCAAGCAGGAACTAGCGATCCAGAACAGGAACACGGGAAATATAGCATTTCTGAAGAAGATGCTCTCAGAAGAAAATGATAGAACCCGAGCAATGATCACAATTGATTCACTCAGACGCCTGTGCATCGACTACCATTTTTCTGAGGAGATTGATGTGCTTCTGACATCGATATACAAAAGTCATGGGGCTTTTCTCAATACGAAATTTGGATTATTTGATGCGGCTCTATCATTCATATTGCTTCGAGAAGGTGGATATGATGTCTCTTCTGGTCAGTACTGCACACCATACAATAAGCATTTTTGTATAGCCTTATATTGCAACATAAAAATTATGAATCTTATAGCCAGCAAGAAGTTCATATTTGCTGCTATATGTCAGCATACTATAGCTTGATTAATTAGAATTAAGCTAGAATATATAACTTGAGTATAAAACTTGTGCTGATAACATTACTATGTGCATTGGTGCCCGAAAAATGTTTGGCATTTACTGCATTCATTCTGGAAAATAGTATCTGTTAATGTCACCTTCCTGGGCCATGATGCAGGCATATTCCAAAGATTCATCAACGTGAATGGGGAGTTTCAGACGTCTCTTAGTACTGATATCAAAGGACTATTGAAACTGCATGATGCATCCCATTTGAATATGGGCGATGAAGAAGTCCTCTGCAATGCACATGAGTTTACAAGCAGACAGCTGAAGTCTTGCCTGAACTATTTGCAACCAAATTTATCAGATTTTGTGAAAAAAACTATGGAACACCCCTACCATCTCAGTTTACAAAAATACAATGCGAAGCATCACCTCACACATTTCCATCGCATGTTCAGGAGGAACCGTGCCATTGAAGAGCTTGCCTTGACTGAGTTCCATGACAACCGAATACAGAATCAAGATGAGCTAATGCAGTTTACAAGGTAAATAACCTAACTTTCTTACTTCCTCACACCCAAAATCATGAGAATTCTGTCCTATACCCTTCATGTACATCATTAATTAAATCCTATCGATCCCTTTAATTTAATTTGTAAACAAAAATAATTCTATGTAAATACATGTCAATGCATGAACAATGGTTCAGTAAATTACGTATAAATCTATGGAACTCACTGAATACAACAAAGTAAATACAAATATATTTCATTATTAAAATGGGTAATACATCAAAATATAAGACAATAGACAATGTAGCAACTAAATTAAAATATTAAATCCGTAGATTAATTGATATTCCGAATTTATACATCACTAGCAAACCGTCGTATGGTTTCGATAGATACCACACATTCTGATTCGTCACTTGTGTTGTGCATTTATATATAGATACACCAACAGACCCATTAACTTCTGGGAAATAACAGCATCAGAATTTTCAGGTGGTGGAAGGACCTGAGGCTGGCACAAGAATTGCCGTTTGTTCGGGACCAAGTAGATAAATGGTACATGTGGGCTACGGCAATACTCCCACGCGGTCCAGCATTTTCGAAGTACAGAATCGAGATGGCAAAAGTGATTTCATTGATATATGTTGTGGATGACATTTTTGATCTTGCTGGTTCGCCAGAAGAGTTATCATTATTCACAGATGTTGTGAAAAGGTATAAGAAAGCTCATCATTCTCATTACAGCTGTGAAATAAACACCAATTTTAAAGAATAAATATAACACTGATTTTTTTTTTGTGAAAACACTGAATTATTTGTGGCTTCTGCAGATGGGATATCACGGATGCACATTCTCTTCCATGCTACATGCAGTCATGTTACTTTGCACTTTTTAGTGTTACAAATCAAATGGCAAAATTAGTGGAAAAGGACTATAGTCAGAACCCAATACATCATTTTAGAAAAGCGGTAAATCAGATGCCATCAAGGTACATGCATTACTGCATTATGTTAATCACATTGTCGGGTTCTGATTATCTTTCTTGTTTTGGTCGACACATGCAGTGGGAAAAACTTTTCGATGCTTTTATGCTGGAAGCAAAATGGTTTGCACGTCATGAGGTGCCAACAGCAACTGACTACTTAAAAAATGGTATAATTAGTTCAGGAGTTCACGTTGTGCTGGTGCATGCCTTCTTTTTATTGGGCCAAGGAGTGACGAAAAATAGAGTGAACTTGCTTGAGCGCAATCCTCCTATCATTGCATCTCCTGCAAAAATTTTAAGACTCTGGGATGATCTGGGAAGTGCAAAGGTCAGACCATCACTGGTGTCTAGTTATATTTGAATAATATTTGATGACACAACTGTGGCATAGACTGCTACAGTTATGTGTATCCATCAAGGCAGAAGATGGATCATTGAGAAATAAATAACTTTCTTAAGAAAAAAAGTGGCATAATTAAGTCTGCACAGCTAGTAAACATAAAATTAATTAAAGAGGAGATCCATTGCAAAAAAAAAAATTGTGAGTCAGAACTCTATTCACATTACAATTAATATCACATAAAAATGACTTGTATTTGTGTAATAAATTTATTAGAAGAGCTATTTTAAAGAACTAGAGTGGTGCCATCTTGAGGATTTCATTATGTTATTATAGCTTTTTTTGATCAGTAATGATGGCTGGTTGGTTTAGTGTTTTTCAGGATGAAGGGCAGTGCGGACTTGATGGCTCTTACAAGGATTACTATATGAGTGAAAATCCTTCAAGCTCCCCTGATTCTGTCAATCAACATATCATGTCTCTGATTTCCAAAGCATGGGAAGAATTGAACAAGGAGTGTTTTTCTACAAAATCTTTCCCACCAATATTTCAAGAGGTGTCTTTAAATTTTGCTAGAATGGTCCGAGTAATGTACTCTTATGATGAAAAGAAAAGGCTTCCCATTCTTGAGGAGTATGCTAATCATTTACTCCTTTGATCTACTTTAGAGTTGAGCATTTCTCAGTTCTAATAATCGGAAGGCTTTTTTCTACCCTCAGATGTAGCTACTCTCACATTCGTTCTCACAAACTAAGGTTGTATATCTCAGCTAACGGAGGGTATCAACATGAAGTATGTGTCCATACTAGCTAGTGTATGGTGATATCTCAGTTGAGTATGTCCACATATATACTTTAACTATGTCACTCACTTTTCATATGTCAGTAATAATATATACTTAAAGTATGTCACTCACTTTTCAATACTTGTGACTCTAGCTTTCAAAATTTTTGCCATGATACTTGTGATTCTCATTTTTCAATGTATTATTGTCGCTTCCCAATGTACATATATCTATGTCTATCCTCCTAGTTTTTATGCATTGTATTTTTTTTCGCTTCTCCTTTTTTTTCTTGTCCCCGCAGCTAGAATCATAAGTATTGTGAAACAGAGGAAGTAAAAAAATTGGGGGTTGCCATGCAATTTTTTCATCTGGTTCACTTTTGCTTATATCTCAATGGGTATGTAAACATACCAAAAGTGATAAATGGTATGTACACATAATGAATTTTCAAAGTAGGATTAGCTAGACTTGGTAGTAAAATGAACTTTCTCTTATCTAATTTGCGTATAGCTATATATGTGTCGCACAAAAATATCGCATCGCAGAACATAGAACCATCAGAATATTGAAAGCAAAATCATTATTGGGTTTTACACCACCATTAGTACATCAACTTACTAGTATTATGTATGACCTATTATTTACAAATAATCATTGTCAAAATGATTTCTCCTTTATGCAGGATCAAATTTGACCCTTTTACACTTCTACACGCATGCCTTACTCATTCCCTGTTATATCTCCAGCTCCTAGCAAAAAGTCAGACAATTAGCTGCATATGAAAGACTGATATAAATCACAGAACATACCGGGGTAAAAAAAAACTCTACACGCAAATCGAGCATACATAACGTAAATTTACATAGGTATGTATAGCACATAATCTGCATTAAGCAGGACAATACTATTAAGCAACGAACTGCTGCAGCAGATTTAAGGCCGATGTTTGGTTCCTGCTTCAATTTGAGGTTGCCTTCAGCTCCAATTTCAGTTTCAATTTTTTAGCATAATTTGGTTATATCTTCTATGCCGTATCAATATTTTATTTGTGTTCCCCCGTTATTCGTGACCCAGGAGCATATCCGTTCTCAACAAATTCGAAGACGTCACATGAATGCATATATAACCACAGATGGACAATCGAGTACAAACAAGGGAATTTTTTGTTGGGGTTAAACTCCATGAACATAGTAGTACAAAGGGGACAAAGAAGAAGATTCAATCAAGTAGGCACAATTGATACTAGTCATGCCTTATGGGGGCAGGAAAGGCTATCCACTAACGCCGTATGGGTGTGCTCGTGCCCGCTTAATTATGGGGGCAGATGGAATATCTATCTATGAAACTTTGCCCAAAACCGTTTTGCCTAAGGTCTAACTAATGAAATATCATTTTGGGGTAGTCCTCTGTACTTGCCCCTTGATCAAATTCTCGCTTGGGTTCCCCTGTTATCTCAAAGGGCTTCGTTGTAACACCCCGAAATGCTTATAAACCCACATAACCTTCAACCAAATAGATCAAAATTACAAAAATCTCTCCTCTTTATTATTTATAAGCAACACGAAAGAAAAACATATGCAGTTGGATAGATCAACAACATCACACTAGCATTCAAACATCCTAGAGAAAATATGAATAAAGGCTTTAAGTTTAACCACCATTTTATGAATAAAGTGTAGCACCCCGCATGTAAAAATGCGGCACTATGTGGAACGTCATTGCAAAATTGAATGAATCACAAAAGAAAAAGAGAATAACAAGCAGAAGCAAATTAGAATGAAATAAATAAATTAGAATGATATCAGGATATCCTTTTGAGTAAAGATAGAGATGCTTGATTGTATCACTTGACCAAGTTTTGCGCTACCGCGGTATACCGGACCGGTTATTGCAAAAACCGGAAAAACCGATATTTTGCCGTGCTTGGTGTATGGAATGCAGAGTTCTTGATCGACACGTATCTATGATGTTCTGTGTAATGCGTGTTGCTATTCTTGTGATTGCTTGCCTCATATTCTACAGGAAAATAGTGACATATAAATACCAAGGTACTGTCTTCGTCAACAAAACCAATGGTGTCTCTCTCATGAAGTAACATAATATAAGGATGCTTTTAGAAGATGTTTCACTGTAGGCCTTTTATATTAGATATAATAAAAACTCGACCTGCAGGGGTAAGACAACCCTCGGACATTGCAATTTAAGACGAAATCTTCTCACGCAGGTCAAGAAAACCCCTAAATCCCTACTGCCCCACCCTCACACAACGGCACCGAACCCATGTGAAATGACCAATGACCAGGGCAGGGCCTTAGCCATGTGCTTTAGTTGTGGGACAGACGAGGAGATTTTTTAACCTCAACCTGAAATTTGCTCCCACCAGGAATCAAACTCAGGACCTGAGGAGTGCTACTCAGACCACCTCACTAGTTCAGCTAGAGGCCCTTTCGTTATATTAGAGAGCACATATGAGACTTGGGCTGCTCCTTAGGCCCACATCGTCCCACGGTGGCATTGACAAAAATCAAAGCCTAGCCCAAACACAACGCCACGCAGATTAATCTCGTTCGGTACAAATTTAAGGGCATGTCATGGTTCTGCACGAGCCGACATAGCATGAATGTTACCTATATGTGAGAGCCCATAGGCTCGAGGGTCGGACCATGGCATGGCACGGCGGCAGTAAATCATGTTGTGCATGCTCGTCGCACACAACAGCACGACAAGCCCACTAGGCACAACCGGTCATGAAAGGCTTTTAAAGAAATGAATGGTCTAAAAATCAAACAAGCCCACATTAAATTCAAAATTTCTTCAAACTCAAAACAATTGAAACAACGAAATGACCAAAGAAAACATAATTGTATGAATTCTAAAGCTGTTCAACTTGTCTCCCTCAATAAATATCGTTTGGCCTAAAGGGGAAAAAAAGTACAACTCAGTTTCAATTCAAGTTGTTACAAATTACAACCTACATCACTTGGATTACAATCGACATCACCTTGCTCGAGTTTCAAGTGATGAGCAGCGTCGATCTAGGGTTTACGTCGTGGCCTCTCTGTCCAAGTGATACAAGGCGATGAGGCAAGAAATCCACGAGGATGCGACAAGAGGTGGCATTGTGGCGTAGATATAAGGGTTTCACCACAGCCTCGCTGTCCTGGCGGGAAGAGAGGAGGCGAGGATGCGATGAAGAAGCAGGCAAGAAAGAATAGGCAAAGTGCCCAGCTGGTGACGTTGATCTAGGTTTTTGCCGCAACAAGGGGTGGGTGAGATCATCACGTGGAGTAACTGGTTGACAGCGTATTGGAGACCACTTATATATGGAGATGTTGTTCAGGTTTGGCTGCAGATGGGTCATGTCATCATGGGCCGTTGGGGGGACGTGTTTTGGTAGGCCTTACACACGCATCTGGAGTCGGCCGAAAGCATGCCACATCAAATTGTGCTGTGCCATTCCGGCAAGAAACTCTGAGTAAACCAGTGAGTAAATTGTCTGAGCGGGCCAAAATGGCCGTGTATCCTGCATACACAACGCAGTCAGCAAGGAAAATTGTGAGTAAAACAAACCCAAAACAAAAGCGGACGAGAGTCAACAATGATTTCACCTATTGACTCTTTCGCGCTCTGTGATTGTGACAGCCGTGTTCAGCCAGCGAGAGATGGATGCATGCTTCACTGGCGCCAGGTCTACAGGACCCTATATATGGGCTATTGCTATGCCACTATGCCACGTCTCGTCTGTGCTGCTTCATTTCTTGTGCGTGCTGCAAACACGCCACGCACGTCTCGCGTTGTAAAATTGGAAGGAATTACTACAGTCAAGGCTCAAGCCATGGAGGAACCTCTACAGCGCCGGTGGTTTGCCGATGCGTGCACGAACCCACGCTGATTTTTGAGCGATCCGGCCGCGTGTTGTCTCGTGCTGGCTCCTCGATCGGGTCAGGTGGAACAAGTAAACCGGCCCGAGAGGACGGCAAATCCTCGATATGAATATATGGAGGACTGGTATAGCTATTCTCGCGTCCACAGCCACGGGTTGGGGGGAGTGGGAAATGTGCCGGAGGTACGGTTCCGCAGGTGAAGGATGGATTATGTCATATCAAATACGGTCCTGTTACTGAGATCGTATTCCATACGGTTTAATTGCGTCTGCAATTCGTACGGATAGGGGTTCTACTGAACCAGAGCCCTGCCCTGTTCAAGTTTTCAAAATTTGAAATCAGATCTAGCTTTTCAAACCGAGGGGTGAGCGGCGGTCCTGTTACTGCCGGCGTTCTCCAAGAAGATGGTTCCGGGGAAAGATCCTCCGCAGATCCTGTCCCCGGCGGCGAACCGGCGGATAGGCAGCCGACGGGTTGTCGGTGTTCCGCCGGATAGGCAGCCAGCGGTTCCTGTTCCTCTCTTCGTCGGCCAGGAGATTCAGGCGTGGTCGGGTACCTCGGTAACCTCAAGGCTGTCGTCCACGGCGGCGGTGACGGCTAGATCCGCGGTGGGTCCACCACGTGGAGGCCCTTTCCCGGCATACAGCGGCATGGAGGGAGGCAGAGGCGTACCAGGATGATTGCAGCGGCGAGGTACACATCTGGGCCAGCAGTCCAAGCGGCGTTGAGGTCGGTGTCGGCAACCACGAGGTTGTTGTGCCGGCCACGGGACTGCTCGACCGTCCCGGATCTGGTGACAGGCGGCCGGATGTGGCTCTGCCATGCTGAATCTGGTCAAGGCTTGGTCCACCATGGCCATGTGTTCTTCCCCGGCGTGACCATGACGTCGCGGACCTGCTCAAGCGGCCTTGAGGCTGGAGTTCCGGCTTCGGCGAGCACGAGTTTGCTAGTGTGGTGGCATGATGGTGTCCTCTAGTGGCCGCGGCAGATCATGCTCTGCTTTCCCGATCCCGCGTCCCTCGAGGCCGAGGCAGCGTCCACGAGACGACGACGGCTTTGGTGCGGACATGACCTGCTGCTCCATGCGACCACAAAAGGCAGGACTAAACATACAGGCAGTCATAAAATCCTGGTCAGATTATCGGTAAAAGAAAAATTTCGGGCCCCAGCGATAAGGACGAAATTAATGATTTTTGCCAATTTTCCGAAATTTCAGGCCGAAATTTTTCAAACGAAATTTTGAATTTGACCAAAATTTGGGCCGAAAAAATCCGAAATTTTTGAACAAATTTCGGCAAAATTTCGTCGATGAAAAACAGGAGCAGATAAACAGATTAAATACTCTTTTAGTCTCAACTCTCAAGTCAATTGAAGAATAGTAACATACAGGCAGTCATAAAATCCATAACTGTCCATGTATAAATCCACATCCATACAAGTTACATGCTTGCAATTTGTGCAATTAGCTTATCCTAATTTAACAAGGCTCCAGGACGTCAAACTTTCAAGTCCGAGCCTCCAAAGCACAGAGTCCATGTTAAGAACTAACTAGTCAAAATATGTCCAAAAGTTACTACTTGATTGCCATGCCAAAATATTTCACCCCGCAGGTTTCATGATGCAGTCCTACTTCTTGCTACCTGGAGCATGAATAAAAGTATTTGTCATCAGAACAAACTCAATCTTTGAGACAATTTCTTTTTGCAAGAATATGGCATCACCATAGATAAGAATATGGCACTAAAAGTACACTGAAACGATGCATAATACAAAAATTCAACAAATATATTAGGCTCTCCTTGCAATTGTAAATCTGCAGCTAATTTTCGCCAGTGACCAAAGCTAACTCCTATCACAACGAAGTACAGTTCACATGCACAATCTTCAGTTGCAAACTACATCTAGATAACCAGATAAAAAAAA
>LAPY01003194.1:34057-51883 GCA_000970635.1 Eragrostis tef | reverse complement strand
TATTTGAGACATAAAACGATTACACAGGTTGAACACATGCCGGGAGATTCTCATTTTTGGTCAGGACTTATGAAAGTCAAGAACGACCTTTTGAGACTAGGCAAGTTTGATCTAACTGATGGTACTCAAATAAGATTCTGGGAGGATACTTGGTTAGACACCATACCTTTTAAACAACAATTCCCTACTTTGTATAATATAGTGCGTAAGAAAAGTGCAACAGTGGCAACCGTGCTTAGTACTAACCCTCTAAATGTGGCGTTCAGAAGGTCCTTGGTTGGTAATAACTTAGTTGCATGGCATCAATTGGTTGCTAAAGTTTTGAATATCCAACTTTCGGGACATAGGGACACGTTTAGATGGACGTTGAAACAGGATGGGAAGTTCACGGTACGATCCATGTACCAAGCACTAGCTGTACCAAATGGTATACCAGTTAATCATGTTATCTGGAAACTAAAGCTGCCGCTAAAAATAAAAATCTTTATCTGGTACCTAATCAAAGGCATAGTTCTTACCAAGGATAATCTAGCAAAAAGACAATGGAAAGGAAGTATAAAATGTTGTTTCTGCAATATGAATGAAGCAATTAAACATCTTTTATTTGATTGTCAAATTGTTAGACTAATTTGGAGAATGGTACAGGTTTCTTTTAATATCACACCTCTGTTGAGTATGGACCATATGTTTCATGATTGGTTACTTGGGTTGGATAAGAAACTAAAGTACAAAATTTTGGTAGGAGCTTGTACTATGTGTTGGGCACTTTGGTTATCTAAAAATGATGTTGTTTTTAACAGTACACGAGCTTTTACTCCTATGCAGGTAATCTACAGAGCTACAAACTGGATACGGTTCTGCTCTTTGCTGCAGAAGGAGGAGGAAACGCACCCAGATTACATGGGGCTGTCATGTGCTTGAAACAACTATCATGGAAATTTTTACTAGAAATGGCTGGTGTTTTATTAATAGGATTGATAATGGCTAAAGTTTTAGAAGTTATTTTTTCCCATGATGCTACCATCACTACAGGAGAAATGTCTGGTAGAGGCAACTTTTTTGTATGGTAGAGGCACTTTTTATTTGTCTCTAGACAATCCTAGAGGCAAGTTCTAAAATGCCTCATGAATGCCTCCCCATGCATTGTCTCTAGGTCTATAGTGGCACTTTATTAATCGTCTGTACAGTATTGGTGGCACTTTGTTTGAGGCATTTAACAATGCCTCCAGGGCCGTCTCCAGGAATTAGGAGGCCCTGTCCGAGATGCAAACTGGGGGCCCCAAATCTTAGGCTAATTATTTTTCAGTTTAAAAGCAAAACTGTTCGATGCTTGCACTCTCTCTCTACCTCTGCCATTGCTGACAGCGCAAACTCGCATAGGAGCACCATTGAATGGCCGAGACGCCAAGAAACCATCAAAATGGAGTGCTTATTCTCTCCTCATCACTCTCCTCAGTCAAATAAGAAACTAAATCTTGCATTCGGCGGTCCTCATCACCATGGGTGATGCTTGAACTGGGGGCCCCTAATTTCCCGAATTTTTTGGGGCCCTGGGCGGTTGTCCACTTTGGCCCTGCCAATCGACGGCCCTGATGCCTCAATAAACATAGAGACACTTTGTTGGAGGCGTTTAACAATGCCTCAATAAAAATAGAGGCACTTTGTTGAGGCGTTTAACAATGCCTCAATAAACATAGAGACATCATTTAGATGCAAAGCATAGTTCCTCCAATCTCATGAGTGCTATCTCTAGATATTAGACTACCGATAGCAACAATCTGCTGGCTAGATTTTCTTTTCCTTGTCGAGAACAATAAGACCATCTTCTGGTTCTACAAAAACAACAAGAGTACCCCAAAAAGATGAGAATCTGCATACTGGAAATGCAACAAGCAAGTACAACTGATATGGACACACCTCTTGCGACTTGTTTCGTTTCCGCATCTTGCTTCGAGGTTCCTATGACAGATAAGGGAGTTAGCACTGTCAGTGCAACAGACAAAGATGCAGTGTATGACATACTAAACTTCTAGTAATGAAGTATTTATTTACTACTAACCATAAGAGTCATTTCTTCATCTGGCAACAATGATTCGTTAATATGCTCCTGGTTTATGTCGCTAGAGCTACCAACTCGTGATGTCTGTAATGATGCAAACTGTTTCCATGTGAGAAAATCTTTGAGCAGAATTATGATACTGATCTTTCTACCAAACTAGTGCTAGGTAAGACTCGAAATTTTGCTCACACGATTTGCACCCTGTTTGTTCTTGGTCAAGGAAATAGCATGAAGCTTGGAAGTAAAACTGATATGGACATACCTTTTGCGATTTGTTTTTCTTACATCGCTTTCTTTGTGGTTCCTATGACAAACAATATAGTGAGCACGGCAATGCAAAAAGAAAAAGATGCAGTGCATGCCATACTAAACTTCCAGTAGTACAATATTATTCACTACTAACCATAACTGTCCTTTCTACATCTGGCGACAATGATCCATTACTGTTCTCCTGGTTTCCGTCGCTAGAGCTACTAACTTGTGATTGCTGTCATAGAGCACATTGTTCCATATAAGAAAAACAAATAATTGCGATCGGAATTACGATACTGAACTCTCTACTAAGTATTAATGTTATCTAAGGTTGTAAATTTTGCCCACACAACTAAATATATAATGGTGCCTATTACGAATTTTATTGCTCTGAATTCCTAGAAATATTCTTCATTTACCTTGTGAACTCTGTTATCATTTGATACAGAGGGATCAGAACAATCCTTGTTGGCAGCAGTACAATACACATCATGCATCTGCAGCATTAAAAGTCAAATTAGGTGATATCTCAGCACAAAAATATCGTACCCAATCTGTTGTGATGTATATGGAATTAAAGTTTTATTGCAAGAAAGAAAATTAGGTTGCCTGTTCATTGTTCGGTGAAGGTGGTACGTCGTCGGGGGATCGTTCTCCATTCAGATACCCATCTGAACTATGCCCATCATCTTCTGTATCATTAACCTGTTGGAAAGCAAAGCAAATTAGTAGACGACCAAAGTATATTTTAATTTTACACAACAAACTTACTGCAGTGCTTCTTGTGCTTATCCATTCCTCTGTTGGAAATTTTTTCTCCAGGAATGCTCTAATGTCCCTGAACCCAGAAATAGCAAGTTCTAGGTCCCTTATAAGCTTTTTATTCTCCTCTGAGCCAACAGAAGAAACAGCTCCATTGCTCCAATACTCATCATCATAGTACCCACGAAGCTTCAACTCTTTTCTTATGACTTTCTCAAACACATCATCATAATCAGTGGTAGAGAGTGCCCTTTTGTTTTTTCTTCTGTTCTCTAATTCCTCGAAAGCCTTGTCCTACAAAAGTTTTGGAAACCAGACAAAATATGATTGAGAATTTCAATAAAACTTATTTAAACTGAGCTCAAAGAATCATCAGTGAATACCATAAGTCTTTGCACATTCTGGTTGACATAGTTCCCGTTCTTCTTCCCATGAGACTCATCCCAAAGATCAATCTTAGTGATGCTCCCTTTCTTCTTGTCTTCCTGTACAAGAGAATACAATATATGCCGTTCTAGGATCATTTTGTTTTTGAAACTAGCAAATATCAAAACTGGAAAGGAGAGAACAAACAAAGCTATTACCATCTCCTTTTTAAGTCTAGCATGGCTTTTCCTCCCACTAGTGTGTGGGTGCCTCTGCTTCTTTCCAGATTCAGCATTTGTTCGACATAATTTCTAAAGATTGCAACATTAGTTAATTCCAACAGAAGCTAATTATTTACTATCCTCATTGAAATTTTTTTTTTACTATTTGTGAGGAAATCCTAACCTTGTGTGCATCGCTGCACCACAGCCCTAACAGAGAACTCCATTGAATTTCATTAACACCATCTGGGACATCCTTTTCAATTTGCTCCAACGTCCTCTCATCTGGTTTGAAGTATTGCTTCTTCAAGTCTGACTTGTAGTCTCTCCACCTTTTGTTCACCGTCTTTAGGATCCAATCTCGAGTAAACCATTTTGTTTCTGCACTGTAGATAAATTTTTTCTGTTGAAAACAATGAAAGATCAATAGGTGAAGAAATGTGGTTTCAAGATTTCAAATAAAAATGGTCACAACAACAGAATGTTTAGACAGAAAAAGTATCAGGTACCTCAACATCTCTGATGATGCGTTCCTTTGGAACTTTGAATAGCTTGCTGTCCCATCTCGGAATGTGCAGTGGTGCGAATGATGAGCTCTGTGCTAGGTCACCAAGGTGTGTGGAGAGGATGGATGCAGACCACTGATTTGGAACACCATTCTCATCAGAGTGTAATTGAAGACCACTGATTCAGACCACCATTGTTCATTTTTTTTAGCCTTTTGATTGAAGGTCATGACATAAAGTGTAATTGAAGACAAAGGAAAAAAACACACTCAGTATAGATATTCAAATCATGTACATTAATTTGAATATTGCTTATCAGATAACTTAATAAAGGGAATCAAAGTTTCAGTTATGACATGCAAATTGTTTCATGGTCCTTAAAGGGTACACATCAGATTTGTTTTATGATTATCTTGATGCACTATTCTTTTAACTGTCTATGACATGCTGGACAAACAACATACAAGAATTCCAAGTCAATCAGTGGTGAAGGTGTTAAAAGTGTGCAATTTTCTTGCTAACTGAATAAGTCCGTTCTACAACCAGATCAAAATTTCATCTAGTAAAACTAATCTAGTAACATGTCAGTGGTACTAATCTGCAGTGAAAACTAATCTACGGTGAAAACTAATCTAGTAACATGTCACTATTATTTTTGTAATTTCCGAATAAAAAATATTAGTTTTAAAAAACTATCATTTTTATGGATCCATGCCCCATTGCGTTTCTGTCAGCAGCATAGAGGAGAGGAGCTAAGCCTATGCTCGTTTGGATACGGCCGATATCTGTCAGCACTTGGCAGCAGAGTATGTGTTTTTCAGAACTTCATCAGACACCATCATCTCATTAGGTTTGCACACTTTTAGTTGGCGTAGTTTATTATCACGAACGTAATTAACTGACACTCTTTGCAAAGTAGATCACGCATTGCCTAATTCACGATTTGGCATGGCTATACGTGTGAGCACGATGGTAAGTGTAGCTACTCAAAACTGAAAAGTGTTCCAATAATGCTCGTATCCACTGCCATCCCGTAAATGAGGAATCTAAATTAGTAAACAGAATTCAATGTTTGGGACCAAATCTAAACCCTTCGTAACAGAACTGACGAATAATCAACGACACTGATTCACAAAATTTAGCAAAATACCTGAGTACATCGGCTCCAGGATCGTCGGCACCAATCACAGAAACAGGATCGTCGGCACCAATCAGGATCGTCAACACCAATTAGATCAAGCCAATCTGGTGGTGAAACAAATTGCAGGCGCTCAAGTTGGGGAACGAATCCCAAGCAGCAGGCGGCGTTGGAGACTCGAAGGTGAGATTTCTAGGATTTGAGGAGGGAGGCGGAGTAGATGGTGAAGGGAAAGGAGGCCACGGAGCACGGAGAGGATCTGTGCAGATGGTGAGCGAGAGAAAATTGAGGTAGAAACTGGAGGGAGTTGGGGGAACTGGAGGCGGGGACGATTTGTAGCACCTCTGCCGTGCATCGAGGAAGACGTGTGTTTACGGGGGAAACTAGCTTCCGCGCGATCTTTTGGCGGGGAGCAGAATTTTTTCCTGGAGTTTTAGCGCGAGTAGTAATTGCTTCATTGTTTTTCTGTGAGCGGTAGTTGCTTCTACTTATCTGCTGAAAAAGGTTGGAGGTAAAATCTATTTGGCGCGATACATTGGCGGGGAGAACAATTTCTCCCAGAAAATTAAGCGCCAGTAATCGAATCATTAGTTAGTTCTGATCACGGAAAGCAAAACCGGTCAAAACCGGAGCGGTCGGTTCGGACGGATTTTAATTTTCAATTTCAGACGAACTGAAATATTTGATGACATTTGACTGGTTTTGGCCAGTTTTCGACAAACCCTTGGTCTTGGTTTTGTTCAAATTGGACTGGTTTTGATGAATGTGTGACCTGTTTTGATGAAATTTGACCGGTTTTGATTGGTATTTGACCAAACTAGGCAAAACGAAATTCAAACTATATTTTGAAGCCTTAAATGAATTCAAAATAAAAAGTGTTGCACTACAAAGGTTTATAACTTCGCAAGGTCTACAACTCTTATTTGGATCATTTTTTGATTCAACAAAATGATTGTAAAATTGTTCACAAAATCTACATCTCGCGTATAGTTTCATGGAACCTATAAGAGATGTATATAAGATTTGTGAACATTGTTACTATCACTATGTCAGATGAATAAATGGTCAAAATAAAAGTGGTAGATCATCAGAAGTTATACAACTTTGTAGTTGAAAACTTTTTAATTTGATTTACTTTTGTCAAAAATCATTTGAATTTCTCAAATTTGATATTTTGAATTTTTCAAACGACCTTGGATGGAGAAACGGTAAAAATAAAAGTTGCATATATAGGAAAGTTATGAAACTTTGTAGTTGACAATTTTTTTGTTTAAATTCATCTTGTCAACGGTTTAGATTTTGAGTCAAAACAATGGTGAAATTATTGTTTCACTCTAAATCTTTTTTGTTAGTTAATAGAATACAGGAAATGTATTTACACAAATTTTGGTGATTTTTTGAATTTGTTTGGTATTTTGTTTAATTTTATTTTGCTAACAAAAAGTATATTTGAAGCTTCTCAAATTTGAAATTTGATTTTTTATTTGAAATTACCTCATATGGATGAACATCCAAAATTAGAGCTGAAGATCACAACAAGTTATGAAAGTTTGTAGTTAATGACATTTTCATTTGAAATCATATTGTCAATGAAAACTAATTGAATTTCTCAAATTTGAAATTCAAATTTTGTAAACAACCTCGGATGGATAAACTACCAAAATAAAATTTTTAGATCTCGAAAATCTATGAAACTTTGTGGTTAGAAACTTTTAAATTTGAATTCGTTTAGAGCCTTAAACAATCAATTTATGCTCAGTTATGTATACAATGTAAGGAATCGAAATAGAATGTAAACATATGTCGGAGTGTGGTGCAGTGGTGAAGGAAGTCACATGGAAAGGTGAGGTCTTGAGTTCAAGACCCCTCTGCTGAAATGTTGTTTGGCGAGGGTCAGTTCACATTTTTTCTTTTTGTTTTACACTTTGCGGAGTGTTTTGGTTTTTTTTCTAAATTTCACCGGACATCAATATATATTGTTCACCGTCTCAAAAAAAAAAAAGTGTTCACTCCCCATTCTTTGGTCAACTAGACTCTATTCCACCTGTTAGGTCGCTTGATGTCTTTTGATTAACTAATTAAAATGATAGTATCGGTTCATGTAGAAGACCACTGGAGTAAAAACTAAAAAAAAAACGTGCAGTCAAGAATGTTGAAAAGATTGAAAGTCATAAAAAGAACATACCTATACTACTTAATAACAAAAAAATGGGGACATATTCCTAGTATACAAATATGTTAATTAAGGAAAAGCTCAACTAGGAAGAAACACACTGATTACACCAGTATTGAATAAAGGGCATAAATAATATTGCAGTGTTGGTGATAAATTGAACATTGGTAAAAGATACTAGAAGTAAACAGTACCAAATTTAAGCATGTAACATAAGTAACATTGTAACAAAATCACTGAAAAAAATAACTCTCCTATAAACTATGACGTGTCGTTGTCGTCGTCATCACCCAGTGGTTCTGTACCCATGTCAAATAGATCCCTTGGCCTTACTGGTTTTACGACATTCCAACCTTCTGCTTTGGGGTCCTCAACATAAAACACTTGGGAGACTTGTGAAGAGAAAACAAAGGGATCATGATCAATATTGCCTCCAGTGTGTATCCGTCGCTTGAAATTTACAAGGGTGAATCCAAACTCGTCATGTTTTATGCCACTACGGTGATGAACATCATACCAATCACATTTGAAGAGAACCACCTTATAATCATCTTTGTAAGACAACTCTATTATGTCAGTGAGTCTCCCATAATACCTAGTTCCGTCTGTTGTAATATTAACTACTCCGCTGTTCTGTGTCAAGCGCTTGCTCTCACGACTCGTAGTATGGAACCTGAAACCATTTATAACAAAGCCGCTGTAGCGCACCCCACATCTGTTCGGTTTTCCAGCCAATGCTCGTATATTTCCAGTGATGCTCAAGTCATCAGTAATTAGTATCTGCATACAAGTTAAAACCGTTAAGTAGCACTACTAAATTGACTAATAAAAACATTGAATTTGTACCTTCTGTTCGAACCAATCAGCAAAATGTTTATCCAACAACTTCTCAATATTGGAAGGCGTGAGATCTTCTTGGTGATGCTGATTTCTCAATGAATCCACATACTCCCTGAAATGAAATATGCTTCTGATCATACTCAATAAATTGGAGAGAGAATATCCATAGTGAAGTTTTATTAGTCTACACACCTACAAAGATCTTCTAGTTCATCACAGTGTCTCAATACATATCTATGCGCTTGAGTGAGCAACTTGATGTCAAATTTATTTACAACAGTAGCTTTTCCTATGGGTTCACCAGCACTTCCAAATAAAAATAAATCTTTAGCTGTATCTGTCGGGTCAGGATTTCGAGATGGTCGTGTAAAACGTGTAGTCCCATCAAGAAATCTTGAGCAAAATGTCAAGACATTCTTCTGCTTTATATCCTTCAGCCATGGAACCTTCAGGATGCGCCCTGTTGCGAACAAGCGCCTTGAGTTGAACGAACCACCTATACATGAGTTGAGATAACATTAAAGATTGATGCTAACAAATGAGTAAATTCTGTGCAAGCAAACCTACCTTTCAATAGGGTACATCCACCTATAATGTACTGGACCCCCAAGCTTTGCCTCCTCAACCAAGTGTACAAGTAGATGTACCATGATGGTAAAAAAATGATGGAAGGAAAATCCTTTCCATGTCGCACAGTGTAAGAACAATCTGCTCCTAGAGCTTATCAAGTTCAGAGGTATCTATACCAATCACATTTGAAGAGAACCACCTTATAATCATCTTTGTAAGACAACTCTATTATGTCAGTGAGTCTCCCATAATACCTAGTTCCGTCTGTTGTAATATTAACTACTCCGCTGTTCTGTGTCAAGCGCTTGCTCTCACGACTCGTAGTATGGAACCTGAAACCATTTATAACAAAGCCGCTGTAGCGCACCCCACATCTGTTCGGTTTTCCAGCCAATGCTCGTATATTTCCAGTGATGCTCAAGTCATCAGTAATTAGTATCTGCATACAAGTTAAAACCGTTAAGTAGCACTACTAAATTGACTAATAAAAACATTGAATTTGTACCTTCTGTTCGAACCAATCAGCAAAATGTTTATCCAACAACTTCTCAATATTGGAAGGCGTGAGATCTTCTTGGTGATGCTGATTTCTCAATGAATCCACATACTCCCTGAAATGAAATATGCTTCTGATCATACTCAATAAATTGGAGAGAGAATATCCATAGTGAAGTTTTATTAGTCTACACACCTACAAAGATCTTCTAGTTCATCACAGTGTCTCAATACATATCTATGCGCTTGAGTGAGCAACTTGATGTCAAATTTATTTACAACAGTAGCTTTTCCTATGGGTTCACCAGCACTTCCAAATAAAAATAAATCTTTAGCTGTATCTGTCGGGTCAGGATTTCGAGATGGTCGTGTAAAACGTGTAGTCCCATCAAGAAATCTTGAGCAAAATGTCAAGACATTCTTCTGCTTTATATCCTTCAGCCATGGAACCTTCAGGATGCGCCCTGTTGCGAACAAGCGCCTTGAGTTGAACGAACCACCTATACATGAGTTGAGATAACATTAAAGATTGATGCTAACAAATGAGTAAATTCTGTGCAAGCAAACCTACCTTTCAATAGGGTACATCCACCTATAATGTACTGGACCCCCAAGCTTTGCCTCCTCAACCAAGTGTACAAGTAGATGTACCATGATGGTAAAAAAATGATGGAAGGAAAATCCTTTCCATGTCGCACAGTGTAAGAACAATCTGCTCCTAGAGCTTATCAAGTTCAGAGGTATCTAAGACTTTTGAGCACAATTTTTTGAAGAAAGAAGCTAGATCTACAATTATTTTCATGAGATCTTTGCTGGGATAGCAAGAACGTAGTGCCACTAGGAGAATTTCTTCAATCAATACATGGCAATCATGACTCTTATGGCCAGACAGTTTGCACTCCTCGACATTTACACACCTGGAAAGATTTGATGCGTAACCGTCCGGTGTCCTAAGATTCTGAAGAACAGTGCAAAAAATCTTCTTTTGGTCTCTAGACATGGTAAAGGGTGCATCAGGCAATACATTGTTTCCTTTGTCATCCAGTTGAGGATGCTGTTCAGGTCGAATTCCAAGTTCCACCAAGTCAAGCCTAGCTTTCAAATCATCCTTTGTTTTACCACTCAAATTTAAAAAGGTCCCAGTTAAATTATCGCATACATTTTTCTGTATATGCATCACATCAAGATTGTGCCGTAACAGATTAAACTCCCAATATGGTATCTTAAAGAATATCGACCTCTTTTTTATCCAATCCTCACGTTTCTTCTCTTTCTTATCCTGTCTCTTTTTCCTTTGGGCTCTTTTCCTCTTTTTTCCTTGTTTTATTCCCTTTCCTTTCTGCCCAGCTTTAGCTTTGTTCCCTGATAATTGTTCTTCCTCTAATTGGTCCCTTGGTTTGCCATACACAAAAGCTTGACCATCCATCATCCTTAAAACTGCACTTCCACTCATTGTTATAGGCGCAGATTCTTTCTCCTCGGTACTATCAAATTGGTTCCTTCGACGACGATATGGATGGGAATGTGGCAACCAACGACGGTGACCCATATATGAAAATTTACGCCCCTTTTTTAAGAAAAATGACCTCATTAAATCAGCACAAGATGGACATGCATATTTTTCCTTTTGTGCTCCAACCATATAAGTTAGCTAACGCAGGGAAATCATTTAAAGTCCACAACAATGCTGCTTTAAGAGAAAACTTCTTCTGTGACAAGGCATCAAAAGTTTCAACACCCTTCCACAGCTCTAGTCGTTCATCAATAAGCGGTTGCAAATAGATATCAATATCATTTCCTGGGCTATCTGGTCCAGGAATGATCATAGACGATATTAAAGATGTTTGCTTCATGCAGATCCAGGGAGGTAGATTGTATGGAATAAGCAGTACTGGCCATGTACTATGCTTGATATTCATGTTTCTGTAAGGATTAACTCCATCACTGGCTAGACCTAGCCTCACATTGCGGCAATCATCGGCAAATTCATGATATCTTAAATCCAAATCTTTCCAAGCTCTTGCGTCAGCTGGGTGCCTCAGTAATCCGTCATCTGTGCGACCCTGATCCTTATCATGCCATTGCATGTCAATTGATGTTTCCTTATTAGCATACAACCTCTTCAGCCTTGGTATCAATGGAAAATAGCGCAATATCTTTGCTGGTTTTTTCTTATGCCCCTTTGTTTCTGTTGCTTCACCTTTCTTTTCTCTCTCTGCCCAACGGGAACTGTTGCATACATGGCAAGTTTCTTGTTTCACCCGGTCACCATAGAAAAGCATGCAATCCTTTGGGCATGCATGAATCTTAACATAATCAAGACCTAATCCTCGGATGACCTTCTTTGCTGCGTGGTAGTTTTTTGGTAGGTTTGCTTCGGGGATTGCAACAGAAAGAACAACAAGTAGTGATGTAAATGACTCCTGAGTCCATCCATGTAAGCATTTCAATGAAATATGGTGACAAGAAAGGAAAGCTTCGAGAATTCATCGCATCCTGGACGTAGCTTTTCCCGAGCATCTTTCAAGATGCTGGAAATAATATCATCTTTAATCTGATCACCAAACTGCTCTGGTATAACATCATCTTCTTGTTGACTATCATTTATATTAGGAATCTCAAATGCACAGTCATCCATTTCCTCATCTGATGAACAGGACACAATATCATAATTATTAATGTCATCCATTTCTTCATCTGAACTGGACACTGTATCGTACTCATTAGCCATAGGAAATGCTGCATTTAGGAGACATTGCATGTCATCATTTCTCTTGATTCCAGTTTCCGCAGGAGAAGTAAAGTGACGTCCAGATGGAGCATGGCTGTGTGCGGTTGCTGATATGTGAGAAAAAGGTGTTGGTGTTGAATCGTGTTCCTCACCGTGCCGATCCCATGTAGTATATTCTTGTAGAATGCCATTGCATCTCAGATGGGTTCTAACATCATCGTAGCTTTTTGTTGACTTGTTTTTACACTGAACGCATGGACAATTAACCTTTCCACCCTGTTGAACATTACGGAATGCGAAAGTAAGGAATTGGACAACACCATCCTTGTAGTCATCACTTGTTCTTGGTTTGCTCATCCAACTCTTCTCCATTGTAGTAGTTGTGCTGAAACAATTAAAAGGACTCAATCATCAATATTGTGGTAAACTGTTGATGTAGTATATCATAATGTAACTTTGAGAAAATCATATTCTTTTGACATAGTTCCTATCCTGGGCACAGACTAGATAATTATGGATACTGAACATACATGATTCGACCTTTTTATGCATTGCCCTGATGGTAATTTATATTCAGTAATGCGGTGAGAAGGAAAGTAAGAGAACACCAATTGAACGTTGAAGTAGAAAGAACCTCAGATATGTAATTGTGTAGAAAATCAGAAATATTCCGCTTTCTAGGGAAAAGAGAATCACCAAGTATCTTGTTGAGTAGTACAAAATACATAACAAAGCATAAGGACTCGATGCTATTGATGTCTGCAATCATGCAACTAGCTATGTCTGTGAACTCTGCGGGAGCGATAGCCTGCAGGAGTGTCTTATGGCAACCAAATCGAAGGAGCTAGCGCAATGTGAGTTGCGGATTGACGCGGATATCCAATGCTCAGAGTGGAATTACGGTTGAGTTTAGGCATTTTCGAACCATGACTCTCACACAAAAGATCAAGACAACATCAACTTGTGTGTTAGATCTACGAATCAATCTGCGAGGATTGCAGTGAGTAAATTGTTCAAACCTGTTGGCCTAGCACCAGGGCACGGAGACCATGGACGGCAGAAGCTATAGAAGGCGCCGGCGGCAGCAAATCGTTGACAAGGCTACCGAATTTTGGGTGTTTTCTTATGACCTTCCTGGCGGCGGCGGCGCGGTGTAATTTCATCACGAGCAGAGTCGACGAAGGCTGAAACAGAGCAATAGCGGAAAGAAGGGAAAGAGTTAATAAAAATAAAAAAAAAGTATGCTCCAGGACCAACAAGGATGGTCAAGCGTAGTGGTTTCCATTGCCCCCACCAAAGCGGGAGGTCAACGTCGCAGGTTCGAAACACCGGGTGCTCTTTTTCTTAGTGAATTATTACCCGAATTCGTGGCGCAGGTCTCGGCCGGTCCTGTATATTAAAAAAAGGCACTTTCAAAAATGCCTTTAACATTGCCTCAAGTATCAAGACGTCGCATGAAAGAATGGTACAACTCGGACATTTGTGGCATTGTTAAAAAGTGCCTCAAAAAAACGTCACTAGGGCCATGGCATACGAGTCTAAGAGACATTTTCGAAGCTGCCTCTACTACAGCGTCGCTAGGAACCAGGTTTGTTGTAGGGCATGTTTTTGGTCGCTCTCATTATTTGGTTTGTAATAATTGATTCAAACAGCTATATACATTGGTCGATGCAGAGGCTAGAATATTAAAATATATTCTTTTTTCTAAAAAACTTACTATTTGCTCTATCTATAACTTTTTATTTTTTGAACCCATGCTTGGGGCAGCATAAGCTGCCTGGAACCCTTTTGTTGTACTCTGCCTCTTACTTCTTCTATAATGAAAAGTCAGGACACCTGCCATTTACCCGTCTAAAAAAAAAACATGTAGAACAGCTGCAATGGAATCTTATCCATCTACCCATTATATTTTAAATCTAACGAACCAAAAGATTCAGCATCAGTTTGTAAAACACTATCCAATCACCCGAGTAGTAGTTTTCTAATACTTTTTACCATAAGAATACGTATCTAATTGGTATAGTTCCTCAAACTACAATGCATCATTTGTCCCAACCCCGTCCGTCTATGGTTCTAGCTTAGACGGGGAAGCCATGAATACTCCCAGTTTTTGGATGTGAGCTAGGTGCCTTCCATTTAGATATCTAGCTAGGAATTAATATCGGTGCACCATCAGAAGCTAGTGAATGCGGATTGGGAACATATCTGGAAAAGAGATTCCAAAAATGCCTTAGCTACTAAAAAAAGCAAAATGTTGTCAGTTGGAGGAAGATTGACACTAATTAACTCTATTCTCAGTAGTCTTCCGATGTTGGTTTTCTCTCTTTTTTTGGGGGGAATTTAGTGTTTTTACCCCTGTTTTCAAAGCCAATATTGATTTTACCCCTCATTTTTCAACTTGGCAATTTTACCCCTATGGTTACGATATTACCTCCGGTTTTGAAGAAAACCATGGGTAAGTTTTTGCCTTAGATTAGAAAATCAAGAATAAAATCACAAAGTTGAAAAACAGGGGTAAATCGCAATTGAGATGCAAACCAGGGATAGAAACGCCAATGCCTCCTTTTTTTTTAAGTCCCAAAAGGTGTGTTGCAGAAGCTAGACTGTTACAGGTCTAGGTTTTCTAGAAAATAGGGGGTCATAAAAACAAATATCGTCTAACCAAATGGAGGATCCTATGCACTCCAAAAGAACAAGGTGGGATGGGTATTCTAAACATGGAAATTCATAATAGGTGTTTGTTAAACAAATAGCTATACAAGCTGTTTAGTGCTGAGGGAATATGGCAAACTATTTTACGCTGCAAGTACCTAAGAAACAAGACGTTAAACCAAGTACAACACGTTCCTAGGGACTCTCGTTTTTGGACAGGCCCGATGCAAGTCAAGAATGACTTCTTCCAGTAAGGGTTCTTTCAAGTAGGAGATGGTTCTCAATTAAGATTTTGGTAGGATATTTGGCTGGCCAACAATGCTTGAAGGATAAGTTTGTGAGCCTTTACAATATAGTTAGGAAGAAAATTGCAACAATTCAGTCAGTCCTATCAACCACACCTCTTAATGTTTCTTTTAGACGCTCACTTATCGGAGTGAATAGAATGTTATGGAAACAATTAGTGATATTGGTTATGCATATTGCTCTAGTAGAGCAAAGGGATAGTTCAATGGGCTCTACACCAGCATGGCACATTCTCTGTGAAGTCCATGTATAGAGCTCAAATTTTGACACAAGCCTTGCCCTTTACTTTAGATATATAGAAACTTAAGGTTCCCCTAAGATAAAAGTATGTATGTGGGTGTTACATTAACAAAAGATAATTTTGCTAGGAGGAACTGCATGGTAGTTTAAAATGTTGTTTATGCAACCTAAGTCAACATTTATTCTTTGATTGTCCTCTAGCAAAATTTAGTTGGCGTGTTAATATTGTCCTCCAAATAGCTTATCGCATATTTTTTTCTGATTGGTTGGTGGGTGTGTGTGTGGGTGGGGGGAGGGGGGTAAACTAAAGAAACTAGTCTAGAGTGGAACATGTCCCATTTTTTGGACAATATGGCTATGTCAAAATGATGTTGTATTTGACAAAAAAGATATACCTTCATACATGCAGGTCATATTTAGAGGGACGTACTGGACTCGGTCCTGGTCCCTATTGCAGAAGGAGGAGAATTGTCCTACTTTGAAGATGGTGTGTAGAGTGATGGAAACTGCAGCGATTGAAGATCTTCGCAAATAATGGGTGGCGATTCACTAATGGACTTTCTTTATAGATTTCTAAGATCTCTTTGAAGTGTTTGATTGATGGGTGTAACTTTTGTTTTCCTAATACCATGGTCACATGGCTTGTATGGAACTTTGTAATAGGGAGCAGCAACATGTATCTTTCGATGCCCGAGGCTGAGATATTAATCAATATATTTCCTTTTCTAAATAAAAAAGATACCAACTTTGTCAAAGTTACACTCCAGCGCTGCAATTGTTCTCAGGGCAAAACATGGCAGGCACCAAATCTTTTGACACTGCGGGTACAAGTAGGCTATGTAAAGTCATCCTTGTTAGGTGGATGCAAACAAAAATACCCAATCCACCAAACACTGATTCATATTAAGTATAGTAACTGTACCATTGATATTGTTTGATGATCTAATCGTCACTCCAGGGACACCGTCTCCTCGCCCACACTCCTAAATATGTGTGACATTCGGTAGATGTAATATCCCAAGTTTTTTCAACACAAAAGAAATAATTAATAAAAAAAGACTCTCGGAGTTCACTAAAATTTGAATTTTTGAATCGTTACTCGGATGGACGATCGGAAACCGTAGATGCGTAGAGCTCGTCGAAACGCATCCGTTTGACTACTCATATGTCGGATTTGGTGGTCGGATGAGTTCGTGGTGGTTGAATCAATCTGAACCTTTGGATGCAGTAGGTTTCCTAATCTAATAGGACCGGAACTCCTCTCTTCTTCCGTTCCTTTCAATCGACAGCCGCCGCCGTCTTCCTCCAGCTTCCGCCCGACGCCGCCTCCTCCTTCCAAGCCCTAAGCACCACACCGCCGCCTCCTTCCGCTCTAGCTCGAAGCCTTCCTGCCCCGTCCCTTGCACTCCTCAAGGTTCTTTGTCCTGCGCTAGTACAGTTCTTGCTGGCTGCTGGCTCCCTCCTGTTGCGGATACACAGCTGCTAGCTAGCACCGGTAAGTGGCGTCCTGCTTTGCTGCTACTTGCCTGGAGCCCATGTGTGCTGGAGATTAAGTTGCGTTGTGCAATTGAAGGGAGCACTAGGAGCTGGAGAAGAGAGAAACCTGCAGGAGAAGCATAGGGACGAGGGGGGATCTCAAGAATTCGTCCAAATTCATTGGAACTTGTAATCTCTGCTGAAAGAGGTAACTCCTCCTAGTCCCTAGTCGCTCAACATTTGATTCAGGCAGCTGTATTGCGAAATTGAGGTCATGATTAAGGATTTCGAATTCTACTCTGTGATTCATTTTGAAATCTGGCATCAATTGGTTAGGAATTCGACCAGAGCCAATTAGAAAAGTTGTAGATACTGTTTTTATCTTTCAAATGGCACTGGTTTCACTTAATTCCGATCAGCCGTTAGGGAGAAACTGTATTTTTAGTATTACTGTCTCAGGATTCCCTAATCTGCGCAGTTTTCTATTTGTCTATTGGGAAAGTTGTAGGAAATTCTCTGTAGATGTCCAGAACGTATTCATTTGTAGCATTTGGTTTAGAAAATCAAAAGTTATGAACAGAACAGTGAGCAGTCCAGAACTTCGGATAAATTTAAGTTGACCGGGGAATTAGTTTATTTTTGCTTAGAAAAGGGGATCGTTTCGATATTCAAATAAATAACTTGTATGTGCGCCGGAGTAGCTTTTAAGAGTAGTTTTACTCTACAGGTCTTGAGAGCTCAGGTGTTAAGGGCGTACCGCCGTCGATGTCTCGCCGAGGTTAAGGCAAGTGCACGACAGGCTTGTGTTGTGATATGGATTGCTTGTTGACATGTTCTTATCGTATTTGCAATATTCATTCCTTATTCGTATTTTCTGGTGTTCCGATGATTCATGGTTAATTGCTTCAAGATTTAAGTTATTCATTCATTTACATATCGTTCATGTTCCGGTCGATCCGGATGTGCAAGTTGGTTCTTATATTCATGTTCCTGTGAGTAAGTGCTGGCCCCACTTGCTCGGCTTTACCAGTAAATGCAA
>LAPY01003194.1:23131-33362 GCA_000970635.1 Eragrostis tef | reverse complement strand
CATCTTCAAGTGTTGTCCGTTTCAAACAGAAACTACTATTTCATTGGATATTCGAATATTGAGTTCATTTTTCCTTAATTTTACATTTATTCATGTTGTATTCGTTCTTCTAGCTCTAATTGTACTTGCTGAGTGTTTTTACTCACTCTTGTGCTTTATTTGGTTTTTAGGTACCCATTGATCGACGCAAGCATTGGAGGGGAGTAGCATATATTCTTTGAGCATACACATACATACATTTTCACATATAATTAGTTTTTTAGACTTTGGGGTGATTTGTTTAGCCGAGATGGTCATATGGTTGTGGTGAACTGTTTGTGGTTCATTCTTTGAAGTTGCTGGTCGTTTATTGCTTATTCATGAATATATGTTTATTTGTGGTGATTGTGTGTCCATGAATGATAGGATTTACGGGGGAGACTCTGTCGAAAAATTCGAATAATTTCTATACTGGTAGATTTTATTTGCTTTATAGTAGCCTCCAGGTTAGATAAATATCTGGGGTATTACAGTAGAGGTACATATAATATTTGGTAATGTAAGTAGTATATGTCCTAACCGCGTTAGCATGCTGCTTCTTTTTTGTTAGCAGTATTTTGTGAACTTGTTTCTGTCACAAAAACACGACATTCTGATCACAATAGTTTACAAATCACTCACGGTATAGTTGATGGGAGTGAGAGGCATCAGAAAATAATGACCAAATCATGGTCCCCAGCGTGGCCGCGGCTTCCCTGTGCCCATCCGCGTCTCTGTACACGTGGCTGTGATTGGTGGCTTTTGCTCCAACGGAGCCTCGCCCCACTGAAAGTCTTCCTCTCCGACAATCGCTAGACCAAACGGTACCGTCACTTCGTGGTCTGGTCTAATCACCTCCGTTTCACCCGCCGCTCCCGCTCTTGCCGCCAGTCGAACGCAGGCATCAGAAGCAGCACCTACATGTAATCCGGCAACTCCATGCTGAAGCTGCCATGCTTGTAAATTGCAACGACAATGAACAGGTCGATCGCTGTTTTGATCAAAGCACGTTGTTTGAGGAGGGGCCGTGTCGCTTGTCGTCAGATTCATGGTGTGGCTATTCCTCTTCCCGCTCATCACCGCCACCATCACCAAGCATATGCATCTCTGGCGTACAGGACCTGGTTAATTGCAAGCATCACGGCTGCCACAATCGACGCGGGCACTGTTGTTAACCAGGTAGAGGTTTCACCCGAAGCACCTAACCACATTGTACAGAAGGATAGGATGGTGGTCAAGATAGATGATCCGTTGGCGAAAGTCGAGAGGCACCACCATGAAGTGGCAGACTTGGCCTTGCGTCCTTGGGGTCCATCCATACCTCAGCAAGATTCCAGCCATGTGGTTCACCATCAAGCTAATCTCGATGTCCATCACCAACAACCAGAAAGGGAGGGAAAGGATGGGGATGGCGAACGCCATTGGGCCCCGTGCCGTCGTTCTCAGCCAGGGTTTGGGGCACCTCCGATGCACGGACTACAACACGTGGAGGCGCACGTGAGCTCATTGGGAAGTGAAGAGGAGGCGACATTTGGCCAACGGACTGAACCCACGGTCGTGCTGGCGCCATGAAGATTTGTGGGAAGCATAGCTGTTGATAGCCATGCACCTCGTCATGTTGAACATATTGGTTTTGACTTCTCTCATGATCATAGCGTTCATGAAGATTTATGTTCATAGCCATGAAGATTTACGTTCCTAGCCGTGCACCTCAGCATGTTGAACATATTGGTTTTGACTTCTCTCATGATCATAGGGTTCATTCCTTACACTCAATGGTTTCTTGAACCTTGGTGAGCATTTCTTTTTCTGATTTATCATTCAGAAAAAGAAATGCTCACCAAGGTTCATTGAGTGTATGTATGTTGAACCCATCATAAATCATCAATGTGTAAAACTTTATCCAATCATCCGAGCAGTAGTTTTTCTGATTGTTTTTTACCAAAAGCATACCTAGCTGATTGGTATAGTTCTTCAAACTACAATGCATCATTTGTCATAACCACGTTTAAAGTTCCAGCTTTGTCAAAGTTACACTCCAATGCTGCAATTGTTCTCAGGGCAAAGAACATGGCAGGCACCAAATTTTTGGATACCAAGGGTACGAGTAGGCTGTGTAAAAGCATCCTTGATAGATTGATGCAGACAACAGTACCCAATTCGCCAACACTTATTCTTAGTAACAAGAAACTGTATTGTTGATTTATTATTTGTGTGTGCCATTATAAATCCAACACCCACGCCCCTCATCACCACAACCCCACCCACTGTTCATTTGTTACCAATATTTTGTGAACTTGGTTCCTTTCACACACACTGAGTTCTGAAACAATAGTTCAGAAATGACCCGTGGTATTGTAGACGGGAGTGAGCGGCATCAGGAAAGGAGAGAGAAAATACTGTTCATTGCGCACGAAAATGGAAACGAAGCTAAGGACTGAGCTCTTTCTCAGCACTAGTCACAGAGCGTTTGCAAGGTGGACACGAGGAAGTGGTTGTTAATAATCATAGATGAAGCATTGTACCTGGATCCTTACAAGTCGATTAATTTGTGGGTTATACACTTACAACTTATGACCTTTTCTTGCTTGTTCAAGTCATAGTAAATGAACTGAGAGGTAAAAAAGAATTAAGGTAATCCACATGGATGTTCGGGCAAAGTTAACTCTTGCGGATATTTCTTGCGGAAAACAGTAAAGCATCCAGAATGTGAGGGTTCACCCTGCTGCACTGAATGACCTTGTTTCAGTACTACATTTCTTTTATTACGTGCCTGTATATTCTTCAGTTCAACATACATACACTCAATGGTTTCTTGAACCTTGGTGGAATTTCTTTTCTATTTTCTATTCCTCTAAATGCTTTTCTGATCTCTATTAACAATATTAATAGCCAAGTTGGCCGGCTACTAGAAGTACTGTTTCTTGTGTGATCACAGTAGTGCGACATGGTTACTTGTCTTTCATTTTTTTATCTACTTGTTATTTCTTTACATACCGACCTTTCAGAAATCTGGTAGAAAATTAAGAACCAAATTATTATCTTGCTGCGATACAGAACAAAAGGCTAGCACACTGACGGTAAGTATTGTAGCATCTATCTTAGGATTGTTGAGTTTGTCATGAAACAACTCATGTTTATAACTAAATTAGTCGATAGTCTGTGTTGTCGTGCAGGACTGGGGACGTCTGATAGAGGACGTCTGGGTTGAGCACACCGTGGGGTCAGATGAGCACTAAAATGCTTACTTCACTTCCTTTTAAAACCGCAACCATGGAAATGGGCTGCAGCTGGCAATTTTCTCTAAATTTTAGTGAGTGACCCTTAAACAGTGAAGTATGTTCATCACACTCGGCTAGACTTGACCTGACGCCTTCTTCGTGCAGTTTTGCGTAAACATCATGGGCGCTTCAGTTATACCAAAACTTTCCCGATGCGTCCTAAGCCCACGCCCTCATGCTTTAACCTATATCAAGTCTTGATATATAAACTCTAGTGCGTACCTAACACAGGAGCTTGGTAGAGAATGAAATAAGAAGCTCTGGTGGGTTGCCGAACAATGTTAAGAAACAACTGGTGATAAATGGACAAGGACCGAATGATCTCTAAGCTATGTATCGGATGTCATATATAAACCTTGTGTGATGACTCTCTGCAGCATCACCGGCAAGACTTGACTATGGTACGCAAAACATATGCAAGCCCCGGCTGGCACTCAAGAGGCTCAGAGCACGTAACATTTACATTGAACCCAGCGACTCTAATTTAATGGATAGTCTTTTGCACATCAATTCTTTTTTTTGAATGTACATTGTCGCGGTAGCCGCTGCGAGAGTGACCGGGCTTCTCCTCGCTCCTCGTCGAATGGCAAGTCCTAACTCCTAAAAGAAAAAAACAGGGAAAGTCCCAGTAAAACATACTGCATGCATGCATGCCTTGCCTACACTTTAACGACACGGTGCTATATTATAACCATTATAACCTTTAGTTACATAACAACCATTAACAGTAAACAAACAAAGAACAAAGTGGCGCTAATCCATCGGCTTATATGAGATGTTTGTGTTCGCCACACCCCGCACCATCGAGCTAGTGCGACGCCGCTCTGTCCAGATTGACTCCTCGATCGACCCGTTGCCCCGCTCCTAGAGCTCATCGATATTGCCACACTTTGCGCCGCTAGCTAACTGCGCCGCCTGCCTGTGACAACCTGTGTCACTGTGACCCAACTCCTGCAATTTTCATAAACTAAACAGAACTACAAAACAAATCGAAGTCAAATTCAAAATCAATTGTTCAAACAATTACTAAGCCAAAGCCTGTGAAGAAACTCAGAAATTTCAGTAACAACTTGAGCCAACCAAAAATTCCGATGATAGACCTACAGATCAAAGAATTTTGGAGAATTTTGGGTGATTTTTGGAATTCGTTTATTGGCTCAAATAAATCCCTAAAACCTCCAAAGCCATCGACTTTGACCAGCTGCCATTTGAATTCTGTTGCGAATCAAGCTCTGCATGTTATGTCACTGGATTCCCCATCTTCCAATCATTCTTTTGGGACCAGTTTCATAATTTTTGGATCTCGTTTGCTAGCTCAAATCGTGTGCACAATTTCGGGGAAATTCCAAGTTTGAATAATTCGGGAAAATGAAAAAATGCTGTGGGGCCCGCTCGTCAGCCTCACCACTCTGACTGCGCGCTGGAAGTTTGCCGTGGCATAAGGCGACGCCGTGCGTCGCCCTGGCCCGCTCCTCGGCGCGTCGCAGCTCCAAAACGGCGCTCCACCCCGCTCTGGGCTCTCTGTCCCTCATTTTCTCCTCGTTTTTGGCCTTCGCAAACCCTAGCCTCCACCCGCCATCGCCGTCGCGGAGCTCAAGCTCGTTGTTCCACCGCACCAGAGCATCGCCGCATGAGCCGTGGTTCGAGGAGCAGCGCGGGAATGGGGTGAAGCCTGTGCCGACGCTCCTTTCCTTTCCCCGCGTGCCGAGCCTGCGAATCAATGAGTTGTTCCCCATGGAAGGCGGCGACCTCGTCAGCGATTCCGACCCCTACGATGACTGGTCGATTGCTCGCAGCCGGAGGTAGTCACCTTGGCTGCGCACATCCCTCTATGGCCGTCTCTGCAGCTAAAGCCGACGGAAATCCCTTTTTCCCGTCGCCGGGTCAATCTCCCCTCGCTGCCAACTTCGGTGAACTCTGCTTTTTGAGTCTCCACGACGTCAACCGTACACGCGACTGGATTCGCCCTGTCTTGGTTAACCATCCAGTGCAAACCGTGCTCGTCGCCGCGCTCTTCACCGCCTCCGCGACCTCGTTGGACTTCCTCAAGCCGCCACCTCTCTTCTCTGAGCAAACTTCGGCCATCCCCACGTCCTCTCGTTGTTCAAGGTGAGCTCGACATACTCCCTAGACCACTCCGGCGAGCGCGCCACCGCCCTCCGGCGACGGTGCCGGCCGATGCACATCGGACCACACACCCCGGATCTGGTGTGGCTATGCGGGATCCTCTGCGAATGACCTTGTAGCACCGTATGTGTCCTTAGATCTGAGTGGCTGGATCCTTTGTGGCCGGCCTGGATCTGGCGCGGCCTTGACTATGTGGTCACCTTTGTGTCCTAAATCTGATTTTAAATTCTTTTTCCGAATTAGTTAAATCACCAGAAATTGCGTGAAAATTGTAGAATGCATAAGAATGCATGAGTTTGGTCCAATGGTCATCAAAATCACCATTTTGAGGACAGGAAAGCTTGCTTGATTCACCGGCCCATTAATGCATGAGTTTGGTCCAATGCTTTTGTTTGTATATCCAGATAACCCAGCGCTAGTTTTCTTTTTGCGAACCTTTTTTTTCTTTTCTTTTCTTTTCTTTTCTTCTTTCATCAACGGTTATTATTGTATTTATTCCTCTGATTTTTAAATGTTATTACGAACGGTGATTCATCTTTCCCACACCCCGGTTGTGGGAGACACAATGCTTACAACTAATTTGTTTCAGGTTGGTAAAAAATATTGTTTCATGTATATAGTTTATTCATTCTGGATTTCTAAACAATATTTTAGACATGCTTGTTTGTTCCATGCATAAATGATTTGTTTCACATATCAAAATATTTTGTTCCAAACATATAGATGATTTGTTCCATGTATACGAGTTATTTGTTCTGACTTTCTAAACCATTTGTTCCAAACATGTAGATGATTTGTTCCGTGTCTCTGAATAATTTGTTCCGGCTTCTCAAACAATTTGTTCCAAACATTTCTGTGTGTCTAAATAGTTTGTTCCATGTATACGAGTTATTTGTTCCGGCTTTTCAAACAGTTTGTTCTAAACATGTAGATGATTTGTTTCATGTATATTCCGGATTCCTAACAATTTGTTCTAGACATGTAGACGATTTGTTCCATGTATACGATTTATTTGTTTCAGCTTCCCAAACAATTTATTCCAAACATGTATATGATTTGTTCAATGCATGTCTCTAAATAGTTTGTTCCATGTATACAAGTTATTTGTTTTGGTTTCCAAACAATTTGTTTCAAGTAGAGTGTATTCAAGTGTGTTCCAATAACATGCATTAGAATGTTTTAGACTCATAAAAAAATGTTTGATCCCTATTAAAATTTGTTCCTTTCCATGTTCGAAAAGGTTTTCTAGTTATGATGTAATTGTAATCGTGGACCTGCAGCTCAAGGAGGCCCCTGGCAGTGACTACGAGGCAGCTACCCGGATTCCAAGGGTGTCAGGCAGAAATTCAGGAGCCAGACTCTCCACATAACACGCAGCAGCACGGCCACCGGCGACGCCCAAGCTGGTGAAGAGAATGTGCGGCGGCAGCATGCCGGCTCCATCACTGAGGCGAGGTCCCTCGCTGATGGGAACAACCTGGACGAGGCCCGAGACAAGTTGGTGGAGGCCCAGAACGCGCTGGAGGACGTGGAGCTGCAGCAGCTGCTCGACCTCATCCGCATGGAGTCGCTGGAGCTCTACAAGACGGAGGGCCGCCCCTACGAGCTCGCCACGTCACCGGAGCTCTACAGTAAAACTATTGTATTACTGTAATTGTAATACAATACAGTAATTTTTCGTGTGCTTGTAGCCAAAGAAAAAAAAATCCTGAAAAAAAAAAAAGCGCGCGCCGGCTGCGCAAAGCAGGTGGGCCCGCGCCAGGTGCGCGAGAGTGGGTTGCCCGCTCGCCCACGCGAGTGTGATCGGCCCCCCGCCTTTTCCTCTCTGGGCGGCGTGGGCGAGCTCCCAGGTGCCGAGGTTCCTTGCTCGGCCGCTCTGGGCGAGATTCTGGAGTTGAATTCCTGGTTCCTCCTAGAGCTGTCACGCCGACGCCATGAACGAGCTACGAATGTCACCACTCACCATTTGCCACACTTAATTTTAGGTAAGTGCATTTTTAACAATGTATCACCATTTGCCAGTCACCAATAGCAAATATTTGAAGGCACTTCTATCTAAAAGAAGAAAGAAGGCAATGTAATGGTAAAATAACATGGATATGTTTTAGAACCATGTTTACCACCAGCATCCTATCCATATATCAATAACCCAAAATAAAACCACCTAAAGAGTGCAAAACATTCTCCAGGGACCCATTCTTAGTATGTACATTGTCATTGCTGATTTAAAGGAACTACAGCTACAATCAGCCCGTAGGGGCTCCAACTCTCCTAGTCCGGTGACAAAAGCAATGAAGTTCAGAAGTTTATCATCTCCAATCACGGCTAGCATAATAACTAGAGTTAGCTATTAAGCAGGCTATTGTCCCAATGCGAGCACTGCTGGCGAATGTGCAGGCCACGGCCACAGACTGCGCACTTTAACCTGAGGTGACAGCTGAGGGTTCTTGCATTCTTGACATGTAATGTCATCAAAGAAGAGACTATTTGTTTAGGGCTCTTACATTGGCACGACCCACCTGTTTCTTCCATTCAGTTCAACTATCCCATATGAAGCAAGAAATGGGTTCAGATTTGCTAAATCAAAGTCAGCTCACTCTAGAGAATCATTTACTGTGACGATATAGCAACAGTTTGTTTGCTGGTTTCAGGCTTCATCTGATCATCTGAATGAGGACAATGTGGTATGCCCCGCTTTCGGCACCGACAGCAGCAATATGCAACCAATTCAACTGTTTTTTCTTCCTCGAGTTGCAAGGCATCACCATGGAACCAATCTGTGTATGTTGGGAATATAGTTAGTTCAGAAGCTGAAAGATAGCACAATAGAACGCATAGCTACAATAACGGTTGATAGACTTACTTCTGCACTTCTGGCAGCGAACATAGAGGAGATCTGGAGAGTAAGTTTTGTTGCAGAGACAACAAACCGGTTTTACCGAGGAGCCTATGCCATCCTTGCTTTTCAGGATTAGATCATTTGCCCTGAAATCATGTCCATCATTGGCGGCCTTATGTTTCTTCCAAACAAGACCAAAATATGTGATTGCTTGAACATTTTTATGCATTCTTCTTCGTTTCTTTGACTTGGACCCTTCAGTCATTTGTTGAATTGGCACACTAGAGGTCTTTGGAGTTTTCACATTTGTAATTGGCAAGGTTTTCACATTTGCAGCCAGCTGGGCGTATACCTTCGCAGTTGACTGGCCTTTCACATTCATAATTGGTTGGCCATCTACTTTGACACATGGCTGGAATTGAACCTTTGCAACTGGATGAGTTTTAATTTCCATAGCGGGTGCAGCAGAATGGGAAGGACCAACCTTCAATATTATTTTGGAAGCAACCGCAGGTTGTTGACCAGGGATCATGTGCTGAGGCTGTAAAAAACTTGCATTTGTACTGTACCTTGCAAGCATAAGACTCCGTTTCTGGAGGCATAACTTGCATATCAAACTAGAAGCAGCATTGCTACCTTTATTACTATCAATAGAGCTTGATGTGCATTCTTTATGACAGTTACCTGAAAGTTATTTCCAGTTAGCAACATTGAGATGTAGTATTGTACAGCTCACAAGTCAAACAATTTTCTTGAAAACTAATGAGGGCAAAACAAAAATAAATGCCTTAAATAGCATTGCAGAAATTCATACCTTGACAAGAGCTGCATTTAACAACAAAACTGCATGTGATTCGTCCGAGTACAAAATAAAGAAATGAAGATATAGTCAGCATATGAAAGATGGGTGGCATAAATTTATGAACACAATAAAGAGGTAAAATAGAAAAACCTGAAAGGAACATCCTTCTTGCAAGAGGTGCACGGATACACATCTCCCTTTCGAAAAAGATACAAAAAGACATCCCCAACAAATGCTTTCACTCTCCTTGTGCAGAAATTAGTGAGAGAGTTAACATCTAACATTGCTGGAGTTGATAAGGAGCTAATGCCAGCTCGCCGTTCAAATTGTTGCACCATGTACAGTGGTACATTGTTCTCCGAAAACCACAATTTGCTTTTTTCCTCTTCAGTACCTTCTGCCTCCAAAATATTCTTTCGTACACAAAGAGGAAGATGCTTCTGGTTGGGAAATTTAAGTGTGTATCTTATCTTATTGTCAACTATTTTTCTATCACAGACGACTGCATTTCTGAAGGCAAAGTCTGCATCTGCTGGACTTTTCTACCTGAAGGAATTTGATCAGTAGGTACGAACTCCTTCCATCTTATATGGGCATCAAGATATCTAATCTGTGAAAAACAGATATTAGGATTACCGCTAATTGTTGAGTAACCTGTGAAATATCTAATCTGTGAAAAACAGATATTGATTAAAAATTAGAGCACTAACCTGCAAAGCTAGTTGAGATGAAGTATTGCTTAATTCAATACGTGCTCTCCAAGCAATTTGTCGAGTGCATCTTGGAAGATTGGAATCTTCATGGTATGATATACTGCCTATCCTCTTTTTACCACCTAAGGTATGGCAAAGCACGTCAAATTGCGAACATCTTCAAGTATTATAGAAAACAAAATAATAGCAGAGCTAACAGTATAAATGTGTATTACCTTGGCGGGCAGCTTTTCTTATGGGCGAACAAAGAAGAAACCCCCTCTGTAGAATACGATTTGAGATATTTCCTCCGCTCCACCAAGCCCAGTTGATGTCATCATCAGTATCCATTCCAGATTCAGATGGCAGCAGACGTTTTCTGCCCAGCCTTCCAGTAGAGACACCAGGAGATTGAGATTCCACAGGCCAGTCATCTATTAGCTTTGACCAGCTCGCAGAGAATGCTACTCCG
>LAPY01003194.1:0-10090 GCA_000970635.1 Eragrostis tef | reverse complement strand
CCGGGGATGGGTTGCCGTACTCGTCGACGCGGCCGGCTTGCTCGTGGCCGTACTGCCCGGGCTGCTGGAAGTGCGCCATCTCCCTCGCTCACTCACTCTCAACCCTCAAAGTGATTTTTTCTAGTGTTGTTTGACCGTGTCTTGCTAGCTCTCGGAACTGAACTGAACTTGCCAACTCGACTTGGATGTGACGGGACTGAAGCCGGAACGCCAAGTCTTATAGAGCACGGACGCGCGACGTGGCGAGGTTAGCAGCGCGACACGCACCGCGATACGTGTCCCTGCATGCGGCGCGCGGCCGGCCGGTGCTGGGTGTGTCCGGCGCGTCGGGAGTCGGGCGGACGCGTGGCCTGCCCGGCTGGCTGTGCCTCGGCCGTGACACGTTCAGGGGCTCTCGATCTCCGCTCCAAGCATATCTCCAAAGTCCAAGGTATGGGTTCCGTAGCCGGCCAAGAGGGGTGTGTGCCACGCCATGGGCGTTGGATTCTTGCGCGTCGAAACGAGAGCAAAAAGGACTTTGCTGCGTACTTGCATGGATGGACATGGCAAGGAGTAGGTGAGGGAGGCCCTCTGGCGGTGTAGCCACACTGAAAGGAAAAGGTTCCTCGGTCACAAAGGGCATGCATCAAGTATTTTTATTTATTTTTCCTTGGGAAAATGCATTCGTTCGAGTCAGCAAACCACACGTATCTTCAAGCCGCGTCTCTTTTGTCTTTCACACATCCTACAATATATGTATGGAGACCTAACCTGGGTTTTGGGGACGTCGTCGGTGCTCCGTCGGTACTCGGTAGACAGGTTTGAGTTTGAAACACTAGTTTTTTCCATTACCGCAAAGGCTAGACATCTGTTATATATAGAAAAACGTCCATTTTACTCACTCGAACAATTTATTTTGTCTGATTTACTTTTTGAACAAAATCATGACTCAAACAATTCATGCTGGTGTAATATACCCTCTATCATGATTTCTTTTTATTGGTTCTCGGTTTATTGCTTGATGATAATTAACACAACATATGTTAGAATAATTATAACATATTTTTGGATACTATTTACATAGTCTAAAAAAATTAATGATAATTATATACAAATGATGTCAAAAAAATATCATATAATTAATTTTATACAGTTTACGGTGTGAGTTATCGTCATGCAAAATTTTAGTTTCAACTTGTACATCGAGAAACAAAAAATGCAAATCACAATATGATGTATTTGCACCAACCTAAGTTGTTTCATGGACTAAATTGAGGCATGAGTTTATGAGGATGAGCTTAAGCAGAATAATCAAAGGCAGGGGAGCCATTAACGCTCAAATAGTTAAACTGCTATAGCATGCACTTGTTTTCTCTAGCTCCTGTTATTTACTTTTTTTTTCTTTTGACAAAGAATGTGACTACATAATTTTGTGAGAAATTTCAAATTCTAATATATTATGTATGGAGATAGAAATATATATAAAAAGATGTTCCATGGCTGTGTCCCAGATGAGATAAACACAATAGTAGTGTGTCTCAAGGCAAAAACGTCTTTGTCCGTGTGTTGAGAACAAAGCCAAGATTTTTCTAATATGCTGGAGACAATTTTGCGAAGACTTACGATGGCGGCGGTGTTGAAAGTAAAATAAAAAACACCTACCCTTAATACAAAGAACATTATTCAACATATTTTTTAATTTAGAACGCACGTTCAATATAATAGTTTGAGTTATAAAAAATAATTATTTTTCTATCACTTTCTTTCGATTTTACCCCTATTATGGCGCTATAACTCCAACCGATTGATCGATTTGAACCGAAAGATCGTCATACTAATTAGTATTGCCCAAAAAATACTAGCTAGAATTTTGGACTATAAAATTATTTATAAATCCGCTTATTTTCAAATCTTGCACTACTTGAGTTTTCCATCTCCAGCTATCATGTTAAACCTTGCTATTGGTCATACTAACTAGTACTACTTGAGGCCACCTGCCTCTCCGGACCGACCTCGAGAACGGAAGTAATAATTAGCAGATTTACGTTTAGCACCGTTTGGCGTGGGGCTCTTATACGTAAACCTGTCGACTACAAATCGGCCCTCGACCACCCTCGTGGATAAAGGACTCTTATGCTTAGGACGACCTATAAAATTTAACTTATAGGTCAGTCTAATAACCTATCAAATTTAGTGCTACTAGCTGTAAGAAAACTCTAATAAAAAGAATGCTAAGCCAACTTAACCTACCAATAGGTCATCAACATTTCCAAACAATTATTTTAATAATTTTTTTGTAAATTCATGTCAACTATTTCGCAGCACCGGTCAGAGGGGAGCGCGAGGCCGTGGCGCCGGATGGAGGAGAGCACGGGCCGTCGCTTCGGATCGGCGAGAACGAAGAACACCGTTCGTTTCTGTTTTCTTTTTTTTTAGAATTACACAGTACAACGCAGACGCTCACAACACCTTTATGAATACACGTACGCAAACCTTACCCCTATGAGCACCTTCGAAGGACTGAGCACCGGCAGATCTGGAGATTCCCGAAGTCACTAAAGGCGCCTCTGTTGTTAGGAAGAAAGAGAACAATCCTTTACTGGGCTGGGCTGGCAAATAAATTGCTCAGGCCCATTAGGTAGTCATCATAATTGACCGTTCGGCGTTTCCGGGCACATCCGACGCCGCTGCGACGACCTCAGCGATCGTCACCGACTACTAGGGAAGAGAGGTAGTAGCCTGTCCGTCCGACCCTATAAGAAAAATCTGCTGCGACTCCCTTCTGCCGGGGGGCTCACCATGACGCACGCACCGTCTGTCAAGCGATCGCGGCCGACAAGCAGTATGATTTCCTTATCTTTTTTCTTCTTCTATTTTTGCGATGAATTGTTATGCTTTCCGTTCCTCCTGGTTTTCTTGATTCGTTCATAGTCTTCCAGGCATGAATTAGATTCGTTTTGGGGTACATGTAATTGACTCAGGGCGTGTTTGGCTAGGCTTATTGCCCAGCTTCTCCACCAGCTTCTTGTCAGATGAACAGTACACAAGCCAAAAAAAGCATCCAAAACGTGACTTATTCCGGCTTATTGTCAGATGAACAGTGTCAAATAATGTCAAACAGTGTTGCTACAGTGGAATAAGCAGAAGGAGAAGCCAGCGGTGAAGCCACTGCCAAACACACCCTAATTGCATTGTTTTTACTCGCACTTGTCACACGCAGGTCGTAAAGAAAGTCTTGTTTTTTTAGGAATCTGCGAATTATAGCATGTCTGTCTACCTATACAATTTAGCTGTAGTTTTTCCCCTTCGCTGAAAACAAATGTTCATAGCGGAAATTGAGGACCTTGGCGCACCGTTTATTACTATTTCCTTTTTGGTCGTCTGCAAACGTGTTCTTTTGCTTGTCCTAGAAACCTAAGTTGCCCTCAAAAAAAAAAAAGAAAAAAGAAACCTAAGTTCTGATTTTTAAGGAACGCTGTTTATAGTGTTCAATAACTCTTTACTCATTTACTCTGTTCGTTTGTGTATGGCATACTATGTCTGCTGTCCACTGCCTAACTTGGTTCTATTGCAGATGACGGATCGATCGTGTTAGGTCCTGAACTAAAAGGCTTTACTTGCCAGAAAGGAGATGATGATCTATTTGCCAAAAGGAGAGCATCCGAGGTGATCCTTCCCGACGATATCCTTGATCACATACATGCTCTCATGTCATTGAGGGATGCTGCACGTGCTGCTGTTGTGTCACGGAGCTTTCTCCGTTCCTGGAGATCCTATCCCAGTCTCATACATGATATCCGAACACTTGACATAAAAGAATGCGATCAGAACATCAACGTTATAACGAGGGATTTTGTCAGTAGAACGGACCACATTATGCAGAAGCACGCGGGCATTGGTGTGAAAACATTTAGGCTTCGAACCTTCCCTTGTAGAAATGTGCATCCTAGCCATGTGGACCGCTGGCTTCAAGTTGCTATTACACCCGGTATCAAGGAATTCGAGTTACGAATGGGCTGGGAGAACAAGATTGTGTACAACTTCCCATGTTCATTGCTATCTACTGAGCGGGTAAGCTCCATGCAGTCATTTTCACTAGATGGGTTTTCTTTCCACCCTACAATTGAAGTTGGTTGCTTAAGTAGCTTGACAAGTCTGCATCTGAGATCAGCTCACATTTCTGGGGAGGAACTCTCTGGTTTTCTATCCAAATCTTAGGCACTGGAGCAATTGCACCTTTACAACTACAGTGGTATAGTTAATTTGAAGATACCTTCTGTTCTGTTGCAACTTAATTTCCTAAAGGTGCACAGTTGTGCTATGCTTGAGTTGATTGTTAGAAGAGCTCAAAATCTAAAGAAGTTTTACTATTACGGCCATCCAATACACATTTCACTTGAAATTAAGTTGCAACTGAGGCGTATTCAAAATGTCTGGTGAGTCCAACATGCTCCATTGTGCCCGCGCTATGCCTCCATCTATTGCACCAAATCTGCAAACTCTTTATCTGACATCCGGGTATGAGTTAGTAAATACGCCCATGATGCTTGGAAAGTTCATCCATCTTAACTACTTAGAGGTATTGCTTATCGAACCATATTGTTCCCCCAATTATGATTTTTGTTCTCTAATCTCTATTCTTGATGGATCGCCTGCCTTGGAAACTTTCATCTTGCATGTCGAGATTCCAGTGACCAGGCACGATTCAGTTATTGAATATCCTGATTGTAGTTCCTTGCACTCAAGGCTTCTCCCGCAACACAGTCATGCCAACCTAAAAAAGGTGACGATCACAGGCTTTTGCTCTGCAAGGGGTATGATTGAGCTTACAAATTATATTCTTTTGTATGCTCCATTGCTAGAGTGTCTCACATTAGATACTAGCCGTGGCCATGAAAGAAAGATACACAAGTCGATCATATGTCTGCAAATGCATGAGGAGGATCTGGTGGAAGTCCAAAGAGCACGCTTGGCCATTGCCCGCTATGTGGAGAAAAATGTGCCCTCAACTGTCAACCTCAGGCTCATTGAGCCATGCAGCAAATGCCTTTCCTAGCTATGAGTCTTAGATGGTCCAAGATTCTTGGCATAATCTTAACCATTATTCAGTTATTTACACTACGTAAGAAACACTCAAAAGTGACAGCTAAATAGGTAACGGGCTTTTGTTGTCCATCACCTTAAAGAAATGAGTAACGTGTCACATTAATTAAAACCCGTCATCTATTATTTCGCCCAGCTCCACTCTTCATGTATTAGGTGACGGGTAATGAATGTTGACCGTTATCAATAACCTGACCCTCTAATAGGTAACGGGCGTTTTTGTGGCCCGTGACCCGTGATAATTGAATAGGTCACGGGGTACAAACATTACCCGTCACTTGTTACTGGGTGGGGGTCCTGCTTGGTGTTGCCCGTCACGTGTGAGACCCGGACCCGAAATTCTTATTCAATGCAGTTCTTTGTTCCACCCATCTCTCTCGACTCGAGCAGCCGTTTCCCCGCTATGCCGCCTCCGGCAACCCGCTGTCACCGCCGCAGAAACCATTGGTGGCATCGGAGATTGAAGGTTCGCTGGTCGAAGCGGATGGGGGCTCTCACCCTATCCCTAGTACGAGCGAGTCCTCAGTGGAGCAAGCGACCAATACCAGCAGGGCTGCGTCCGGCGACGCTGAGACGGAGGAGGCAGCGCCGGCACCAGCGGAGCGGCAGAGTCAGCGGCGGCCGTGCGCGCCGTACACCATTCCCGAGTGGAGCGCCGCACCGATTACCCCTTCTTCCTTTGAATCCCGGCCCTGGTGGAAGCGGAAAGGGAAGGGGATCGATTCGGAGCGGGGGCAAGCTGATGAGGATCAGGAGGATGGGTCGCGGCGGCGGGCGATGGGGGCGCTACTGCTGCGCCTGCTCCACCCCGACGCCCTAGATTTAGCTGCGGCAGGCAATGGCCATGTTGGCTGCGGGCGACGTAAGTCAATCACCTCATTCACCTCTTCCCTTCCCTTTGCACACACACCAAGTGTTCGACGGATTGCTTGCCTAAGGGGCTACTCGTGCTGAGCCTGTGGCATGTGGTGCATCTGTGGAGGTTTATGCTTCGTTGCCGGAGGTAATATGGTATAGATTTCATTACGAATTTATAATTAATCATTACTATAGAAAATGTGAACTTATATACCTGTGTATGAAGCTCTTTGGTCTTTTTGACTGTAGCACTGATGGCTGAGATGCTATCATAGTGTCTTCTTAACTAAGTTACTCTTGACTTGCAGTGTTAGAGGCTTACTGCAAAGATTTTTTTTTCCATGGAGGGAAGAACTTCAACAATGCAAACATGGACAACAATGATTCTAACAGTAGCTCAAGTAGAAATCATGTATCCTAATAATGCTGCCAGCTCAATCACTTATAAGAATTTGGCTGTTTAGAGATTAGTGTTTGACTTGTCACCTGTGCTTGTGTTCATGCCTTTAACTTTGAAGTCATGTTTGAATGCTATTTGTAATGGGCTGGTCTGGATAATATATTGACTGTTAGAATCTGATCTATTGACTATTAGAATCTCATGGCCTTCTATTGTAAATATTTTTTTCTTCTTCTTTATTATTTTTTTTGTTTTTCTATTAGCAATAGGTGACGGGTAACATAAGAAGCCCGTCACCCATAGCAACATATAGGTCACGGGCAACATGAGATGACCGTCACCCATAACCCCAAATAGGTGACGGGCGACATGAGATGCCCGTCACCCATAACCCCAAATAGGTGACGGGCAACATAAGATGTCCGTCACCCATCACCCCAAACAGGTGACGGACATATGCCCGTGACCTTTCTCTTGTAATTAGTGACGGCGTAGGGGTGACGCCTGGGATGTCCGTCACCTATAATAGTCTTTGTCCGTCACCTATTACGTTTTCTCAGGTAGTGTTAATACTATGATAAAAAATGCTGCTTGAGAAGAAGTTATGTCTCAAGTGCATAAAGCTTATATGTTGGGCTTGTAGGGAGAGTGATACTGTTGACAGTTATGCACACAATTTATGAAACCAATAGCTCATGGATGGCAGTTTCACTTGGAGTATTCAGAGTCATCGTATCCAAAGAGACCAGCAAGAAAACCACTGACAAGGGATTCTATCTGTTATCCTAGTCGTCCGCTTATCAGATAAGCACAATTACATTTACAATGATTAGAGCATCTCCAAGAGACTAGAGAAAAATGAATAGCTTAAATCCTCATATAGCTATTATGTAAAACGAAATGGCTAGCAAAAACATGATGAAACCCAACAGCCTCTCTAAATATTAATCTTCTCTATCTTCAAATGTTTTTGGAAATGACATGTTCACCTCCAAACAGGCCTATAAAACTCTGAAAGGCTATGCTAACTCCTCTCCAATTCACAAATGGATGTGGAAATCTTGTGCTCGTGGTCGACGCAAATTTTTCTTCTGGTTGTTATTGCTGGATAGACTGAACACTAGAAATCTTTTGAGGAGAAAGAACAAATAGCTGCCATGTTACAATTGTGTGCTATGCTCTGCTGGCATTGAAGAAACTCTGGAACATCTATTTTTTGAATGCTCCTTTAGCCAGTGGTGCTGGAGGTTTCTTCATGTTAATTGGGACACTTCACTGGCAGCCCAAGACATGATCATACAAGCTAGAAGGAATTTTGGCTCGAAAATCTTCAGGGAAGTGATGATGGTTGGAGCCTGGAATATTTGGTGTCATCGCAATTCCATTAATTTTGATGGTTCATCCTTATCGTTGGGTCGTTGGAAAAAAGCTTTTAAAGATGATATTGCTCTGGTTATTCTTAGAGCAAATAAGAAGACCCAACGTCTCCTAGAACCTTGGTTGAGTAGTCTCCCATAGTAATTTGTAGTAGGGTCTTTTTTTGGGCCTACGGTCTTGTACATTGTACATAAACTTCTCAAAATTAATCAAAAAAATTAAGTAGGGGGCTCCCCTGCTGTTCTGTTCAAAAAAAAATCTTCAAATGTTTTTGGGCATTTCATCAAACAGGTTTGTGGGCGCCCCTGTAGTTCTTGAGCTCCAGATCAGGGACGAGCACGTTTTCATTCGTTCTGGGCTAACCGCTAGTGCTAATTGCTGGCAATCGCCATGAATTAACATTAGCTTCTTAAAAATATTCACACGGGAAGGGGAGGCAAGTGCCCCGGCTGGCCGACGCTTGGGCCGCAGGTGACGATCCTGGCCATGGCGCAGCAAAGGGACCAAACGTCCACGCGCTCGTCGTACGGGGCAGCTCGAGCAGGATCTCAGGAGTCAGGCGCCAGGTACCCCTGCGTGTGGCCGGCCGGCTCGTGCAGCGGTGGACGACGCCATGGCCGTGCATCCTCGCGGCCCCCGTCTGCAGCTGCCGCGCCGCGTGGGCTCCGGCAGCGGCGGAGGAAGTCGTTCATGTTCGGGCCGACGCACTCCATGACGAGGGCAGAGGTACCCGGTGGCCGGGTCGCGGTGAAAGCCGATGCCGAAGGCGCACGCCTCGATGAACTGCGCCACCCACAGCAGCTCCACTTCTGCGTCGTCGTGCTCGTCGCCGGATGGGTCGAGGCGTTTGATGGCGAAGGTCCTCAAACCCTTGGTCGGACAGTATGGTCTCTGGATGAGGTCGCGCTGGGCTGGTGCAGGTCCAGCCCCGTCACCCAGTCCCTAACGAACGGCGTGGACAAGAAATACGGCCACGCCTCCTTGTCCGGCACATGCCACCGCACGCGGGAGGGGAAGAAGGCGCGGGAGAGGGAAGAGTGGGCGGGACGAGGGCGATGGCATGGGGAATCGGCTGGCCAAAGATGGCCAGCCGGGATGCCCAACGGGATAGAATAGCGATGTTGGAAGGGGATTTCATGCGCTGTTGTTCAATTTTACCCATCCAGAGAAGTATACCAAGCGGAAGATAAAAATAATCTAAGGTTAAACAGAAGGCTCATGGGGAAGTTTAAGTCGGTGATTGATTTTTTTAGAGAAAAGGCCTTAGCCCTGCTTTATTGAAAGCAAATTGTTTACTGGGGAAACCAGTTTACATGACTGAGCGGTTACATAGAAATGATCGAGCAAGCGATCTTAAAACGTATCTCTATCCAAAACATAACAGAGTTCATAGCTCTACCCTTCACTACACATTCAGTCTAAGCAACTATAAAAAGGCACTTAGTTTGCATCACAAATAGAACTGTAATTAGCCTATTCCAGTTGACGGAAGGCTGATAAAAACAATGTAAGGTTAAACAGAAGGCTCATGGGTAAATTTAAGTCAGTGATTGATGAACTAGAATTAAGGGAGCTTCACCTAAATGGGAGAAAATATACATGGACTAATGATCAGGACACGCCGACTATGACTAGGATTGATCGCATGTTTTGCACAGCCTCTTGGGAGGAACTTTTCCCGACCGCACATCTCCAAGCATGGGCGTCGACCTTATCAGACAATTGTCCCCTAATCCTGCAAGGAGAGACAGCACAAGCAAGATTTAAGGGTTTCAGGTTTGAGACATATTAGTTGCACTTACCCGGATTCAAGGAAGTCGTACGAGAAGCTTGGTCTAAGCCAATACAGGCCACTGATGCAGTTAGAAGACTGCACACGAAATTGTCAAGGACAGCTAAGGCCCTCAAGAATTGGGAAAAGAATTGCATCGGCAATATAAAGATTCAGATAGCCATTGCCAAGGAAACAATTTGGCAGCTTGATCAAGCACAAGAAAGGAGGTCGCTAACTCAGGATGAAAGAGATTTTAAAAGTAGAATAAAAAATTCATACCTGGGACTAGTTGCCATTGAGAAGATGCGGGCAAAACAAAGAGCCAGACTGAAAAACATCAGACACGGCGACGCGAATACAAAGCTATTTTATTTGAGAGCCAATGGGAGAAGGCGAAAAAAGCACATACAAATCCTGCATACGGAAAATGGATTAGCACTCACACATAAGGACAAGGAGACCGAGATAAGCAGACACATTGGAAATTTGTTAGGAACAAAACACAGAAGCAGAACAAAGTTGAATTGGGACGAGCTAAATTACCCATCATACGACCTGGCTGGGCTTGAAGCAGAGATTGAGGAAGATGAAGTGAAGCA
>LAPY01003193.1:13026-25732 GCA_000970635.1 Eragrostis tef | reverse complement strand
GCGCCACGGTGGCGCAGTCGGCGTCAAGCTCGGCGGCGGCAACGCGGCCTGCGCAAGTTCTACAGCAAGATGGAGACAGGTAGTGTCAAGGCGAAGGCGGCGGCGAGGTCGACGTTGACAACAGCATGGCGGATGGCTGCCTCACCGGCCTCTGCTCTACCTCCTTCCCTATCCAATGCATTTACTTCACTTTTTTAGACTTTAATGAGGGGTACTGCTGTCTTTTGCTCTCACTGCTATTTTCATATTTGAATTCTAAAACGAACTCTAATAAAGGACGGAGGGATTACTAAAGTTCGATCTGTTTTACTAGTCGTCGGTGCAGCTGCGTAGCAGCTTTAAGCTACGTTGTGTCTCCATCACAGACCCCACACCAGACTGCCACCAGTGTCGACAATTTCTATCTAGTTAATTATTGGACTCCTCGCTAGAAGCCCGTGGTAGTTGGTGCCGATAGTGGCGGAGTTAGAACAAGAGAAAACGCCTCATCTAGCTATTTATGGATGCATAACAAAGAATTTTTTCGTGGGTGCGAGCAAGAATTATTTCGTGGCTGCGCTCGCACCCAGGCCAAGCATATAATATATGGATCCGCCCCCCTGGGTGCTGAACAGTCTACCGTCTCATGTTCAAGTACAAATGTGGTAGGAAGGGCACTGATCCAATCAGGTTATCGTAGAGCGGTGGGATACGAACTAAAGTTACTTCACCATCCCGAGTGCCGAGCAAGTAGACATGCAGGTGTCCAATACTCCACTGGCGCATGGTGCCTTGCTCAGCCGGCTGATAGCGGCTGAGCCACGCAGGCATCAAATCCTCCAGTTCTCACACCCTCTACGCGGCTGCCGCCATGGTATGGCATCAATCTTACAAATCTGAATGTATGTTATGTATGCATATATGCTTTGCTTGCATGCTATGATCTACTCTACTCATCTAGCCTCTACATCGTGTGCGCACAGCTATTCAGATATAGTTTTCAAACTTATGCGACTAGCTACCACAGACTCTCGAATTTTCGTGTGAGCTCAAAATCCCCACGAAAATACTCAAAACCGCCATGAAAATAGTTCATGAGTCACGCAATAGGTTTCCTCAAAAAAACCGTCACCCAATAGCCCTCAAGAATACGGCGCCACGGAAATTCAGTTGCCGTCAGATTTATGCAGACATTTTCCTGAGGGTCGGCCCTCACGGTAATTTCGTTTCTGTGAAGAAGATTTGATCCAAACAAAAATTGCAGGTAACCAATTACCCATCGTGTTAACAAGAACAAAGGTGATTCGCAATCCGTCCATTTCTGCACCACTTTCACATGCTTAATTAAAGAGAACAAAGGTTCCACATACAATTCGTTTACTCGATTTACACATGCAAGCAAGATTCTGTTCTTCGAACAATGAGCCAAGCAGGATTCTCAAATTCATAACCCAAATACTACAACACTAGCAATCAGAAATGGTCGGAAAGAAAGAAGCCTGTGCCTGCCGCCAGTCGAATCATGCGCCGATGGAGGCCGAGGTCGCCATCTCGCGTCCGTCTTGGGCCATGTCGCCATCAGCCGCTGGTCGCCCCTGTAGAAGACCGCCGTGGCCGAGGTTCCACTCAGCAGCAGCTTCTAGAAGGCCGTGCTCGGCCGCTGCTCGCCGAGGCCAAGGTTGCCGAGGCTCTGGGGCCAAGGCCGACCGTCAAAGCTTGCCCCCGGGGTGAGCGCAAGCCCGCCGTGCCCAAGGTTGCGCCCAGTACCAGCTCGTCCGAGGCTACGCCCGGCCGCCGGTTGTGAGCTTGCTCTCGGCATGTTTGTTTCCTCCTAAACCTAAAAAAGAATCTTACTATTTATATATATTAAATAAAGTTTAATTATAAAATTTTTTTGAAAGAGGGTGCTAATTTACGAGATGTATCTACTGAGCCTCATCAATTTATGTTTTGCATCAGTAATGCTACAATAACCAATCAAGGCTTAATTACTTTTATTAAATTCGTCTCGCAAATTAGCCTAGAAGTTCTGCAATTAGTTTTGTACTTAAATTTTATTTAATACTTTTAAATAGTAAAATTATCATCACTAAAACTTTTCAAAGCTTCCCCCGGGGGTGAGCGCAAGCCCGCCGTGCCCAAGGTTGCGCCCAGTACCAGCTCGTCCGAGGCTACGCCCGGCCGCCGGTTGTGAGCTTGCTCTCGGCATGTTTGTTTCCTCCTAAACCTAAAAAAGAATCTTACTATTTATATATATTAAATAAAGTTTAATTATAAAATTTTTTTGAAAGAGGGTGCTAATTTACGAGATGTATCTACTGAGCCTCATCAATTTATGTTTTGCATCAGTAATGCTACAATAACCAATCAAGGCTTAATTACTTTTATTAAATTCGTCTCGCAAATTAGCCTAGAAGTTCTGCAATTAGTTTTGTACTTAAATTTTATTTAATACTTTTAAATAGTAAAATTATCATCACTAAAACTTTAACCCTAAAAACGAGGTCGTCCAACACCGCAACCGTTGAGATTCCAAACATGGTCCTCCGTCATGCCACATTCTTAGTACATGCAACTCTGCAGCAAGCTTTGACTTATTGTTCAAGTCGAGGAAAAGTGACCAATTAAAATTGCTGACGCCTCGGCCAGCGGTAAGCCGTTGGTTACCACGGTTTACCACCACAATAAAAAAAATGACGGGAGTAAAAATAGGGAAAAGTGGTGGAAAAACTTCAAAAAAATTGGCATGACCTTTCTTAAATAGGACCTCTTTTGATGCCAATTCTGATTTTGGACCTCTTTTTCAGACTTTTCAAAATAGGACCTGTTTTTTGGATATGAAGCAACGAGTTGACCCTATTCCGTTGCGAGGCTTTAACAGTGTTAAATCAGCTGACAAAAGACCAGAATGCCCTTTGCAAAACTAGAACTGTTTTTCTTTTTGACTTGCAAATCTGCCTCTGTTTTCACATAAGACTATCAGGTACAAAAATTTGAAGATATTTTAGTCAATATGCAGCAAAAATTGTTGAATTTCTGTACTAATTCAAAATTCGAATTAGTTTGTAGCAGAATTTGAATATATATATTCAATTTTGTTCCGATATATATTCAAAATATCATGCACGACCTTAATATCCTCCAACACAAGTACCATCAAACATACATATTTATGAAACACATTTTGTCAACAATTAATTATACAACAGAGATTCTATACATAAATATGACTAGCTCTCAGGACAATGGATGATTCATGTGCGCACCTCAAAAAAAAAAAACATGTGCGAACACTGCATTTCAAATGGAACGTAAACAAAAGTTGCATCAACATAACTGGTTGTCTTTATTGTAGGATTCCGAAGGATATACTGCACGCCATGCCAACAACTTTGCTTCTTAGCATAGAAGGCATGACAGGATTAGACTGGGAAAGGCTATTTTAAGCTACGGTGTCAATATGGCTCTTTCATGTCATCGCCTGCTCCGACAGCTTATGCCCTGATGCAAACTGGTGACGAGAAGTGCCTTCAATTCCTTGATCGAATCGTCCACAATTCAAATGGAGGAGGTAAAGTTTTATCGTGCATAGGAGCAGCACCCTACAGATATTGTTCAGCAGTGCACAGATACATTTAATTATAAAATTTTTTTGAAAGAGGGTGCTAATTTACGAGATGTATCTACTGAGCCTCATCAATTTATGTTTTGCATCAGTAATGCTACAATAACCAATCAAGGCTTAATTACTTTTATTAAATTCGTCTCGCAAATTAGCCTAGAAGTTCTGCAATTAGTTTTGTACTTAAATTTTATTTAATACTTTTAAATAGTAAAATTATCATCACTAAAACTTTAACCCTAAAAACGAGGTCGTCCAACACCGCAACCGTTGAGATTCCAAACATGGTCCTCCGTCATGCCACATTCTTAGTACATGCAACTCTGCAGCAAGCTTTGACTTATTGTTCAAGTCGAGGAAAAGTGACCAATTAAAATTGCTGACGCCTCGGCCAGCGGTAAGCCGTTGGTTACCACGGTTTACCACCACAATAAAAAAAATGACGGGAGTAAAAATAGGGAAAAGTGGTGGAAAAACTTCAAAAAAATTGGCATGACCTTTCTTAAATAGGACCTCTTTTGATGCCAATTCTGATTTTGGACCTCTTTTTCAGACTTTTCAAAATAGGACCTGTTTTTTGGATATGAAGCAACGAGTTGACCCTATTCCGTTGCGAGGCTTTAACAGTGTTAAATCAGCTGACAAAAGACCAGAATGCCCTTTGCAAAACTAGAACTGTTTTTCTTTTTGACTTGCAAATCTGCCTCTGTTTTCACATAAGACTATCAGGTACAAAAATTTGAAGATATTTTAGTCAATATGCAGCAAAAATTGTTGAATTTCTGTACTAATTCAAAATTCGAATTAGTTTGTAGCAGAATTTGAATATATATATTCAATTTTGTTCCGATATATATTCAAAATATCATGCACGACCTTAATATCCTCCAACACAAGTACCATCAAACATACATATTTATGAAACACATTTTGTCAACAATTAATTATACAACAGAGATTCTATACATAAATATGACTAGCTCTCAGGACAATGGATGCTCCAGTTGTAGAATGCCTTGCCAATTGCATTCTTTGCAAGCTTACTCTTAACTGTCCATGGGCAAGTGTCAATCCTTGTTTGCGCATGGTCACCTCTTTTGCACCTGATCTCTTCCGCGAGGTCGTCCTCTTTGACATGCCAAGCAAGCCACCACCGTGACTGCTCCCTGCCTGAGATGATACACCACCGTGCTCGTAGTTCCCACCTTTGCTCACATACCCGCCTCGAATGTGCCTCCTCTCGAGAGGCATGCAACACGCTGCAACTCATCCGAATCCTCATCCACATTACCTTCAGCTGCAATTTCCTCTCTTCGAAGGCTCTCCTGTATTTGTCTCGAAAAAAAAAAAGAAGGCTCTCCTGTATTTGTTGCTTCCCCCTACCGGCAGTTCGATCCAGCTCGCACCGGAAGTTGTAATGAACATCGGGTGGCACCGAGCCGCAATGTATCACACTACTGCCTCGTAAAGCCAAGTGTTGCCCCTACTTTTATTTGTTTTATTTCAATACGAACCTGTATTTCCAAATGTCGTGTGTCTTTTTACGAGATATGTTTGTAGCTAGTTAAATTCTAACAATATATTAACATCTAATATTTTTGTACGTGCTATGATGCGGGTATTACATGGCTAGTTCCTGTCACGATTCTCAGATCGATACCTTTATATTTCTGTTGTGCTATTCTTTTTGTTATATTCATACAATCCCGACGTCGCATTCGTTGTCGCCATGCTATCGGTTTCACTCTCGACAAATTTGTGAAACTGAAAAGAATTTAGCCTTCTACTGATCAAATCGTTTTCATATCACCATTTGATTGCTGATTGGCCAAATTGTTATCTGGCAGAACAGACTTTTGGATTTTCCTGCCGGGCGATATCTTTTCCAGGTCTATAATTAGTTCTCTACTACAGTCCACAAAGAAAGCATAACTGTAATAAAAATAGGTGTTGCAGTTGTTTTACTAGTATAGCAGATACAATCTATCCGTAAATTTCAAGCGTTCGGGCTTTATTTCAGCATATATAGTTATGTTTTTTAGATAATTAATTTGTTCAAGCTGTTCAAGAAGGCCAAATAAAAAGTAAGCATTTGACTGTTTCGTTTGTTTTGGCACATTGACCGCATATTAGATACTTCTTTTTTCGTTTGTAGGGTACATGATGCGGTTAATAGCAAATGTCAAAGCCCCGGATGAAGTAATTTGTGAACCATATGAATGGGAGGAGGTGCGTAAATGAACAAAATTCATGTTGTGTGTAGTTATAATTGGTACATATTTTATATGTATTTCCTTGAATTCAGTTTAAAATCCAACTCAAGGATGAAGAAAGGGATATGTCAGAAATGCTGGATGCCATAAGGGCAGGGCTGAAGTCCATGGTTGATGGTACGATCAACGTCTCGGCATACGACACAGCATGGGTCGCACTTGTGAAGAACGTGGATGGAGGTGATGGCCCGCAGTTCCCTTCATGCATCGATTGGATAGTTCGAAATCAGCTGGCAGATGGCTCATGGGGCGATGACGCTCTCTTTTTGGCCCAAGACCGAATTATCAACACCCTAGCTTGCATCATTGCACTAAAATCATGGAACATTCACCACGACAAGTATAGAAAAGGTATACATAGATAAGCTCTCAAAATCCACAGTGTTGTTGTGGCATTCTACTAAGAAGAATAATGTTGATAGCTAAGAATTTTATTTTTAGTCGTCATGTTAATCTCGAGGGCATCAATTTGATTTATGTAGGTCTATCATTTGTTCATCAAAATATATGGAGGTTGAGAGAGGATGATGAGGATTGGATGCTAGTCGGCTTTGAGATAACCATGCCAACACTGCTAGATATGGCGAAGAACTTGGGCCTCGGCATGCCTTCTGATGAGCCCGTCTTGCAAGAGATATATGCCAAAAGAGAAATTAAGCTCTCCAAGTATGCCTAATTTGTTTTCTATTCATTTAGTTCGAACTTGAGCAGTTACTAGTAAATGAAGTAGGCCTTTCTAATGAGTCAAATATATGCATGGTTCTAAACCTGTCCCGCATTCTCATTTTTAAGTAACTCAGGACAGAGAAGATTTTAATCCCCAATCTATTCAAAGGACGCACTTAAGGTCTAAGCGGCATGATTCGGTACCCTGAGTGCCTCACTTAACAAGTTTGGGAGCCCAAATCTCCCTCGCAAAAAAAAAAAGTTTGGGGGCCCAAATCTGTCACAATCTGAGTTGTGGACCTGGATGCGAACGGGAGACAAGTTTATAGACCTTCCATGCATTCCATTCTGTTGGATTCATGAATTTTCATGGATATGCGTGCTAGAACACTAGAATAGAGAAATTACTCTATTTCAACTAGTTATGAACTATTGTTTTAAATTGCTTCCCAAATAAGATGGGGTACTGGACATAGTAATACATAAAATTCATGTGCGCACCTCAAAAAAAAAACATGTGCGAACACTGCATTTCAAATGGAACGTAAACAAAAGTTGCATCAACATAACTGGTTGTCTTTATTGTAGGATTCCGAAGGATATACTGCACGCCATGCCATTCATGTGCGCACCTCAAAAAAAAAAAACATGTGCGAACACTGCATTTCAAATGGAACGTAAACAAAAGTTGCATCAACATAACTGGTTGTCTTTATTGTAGGATTCCGAAGGATATACTGCACGCCATGCCAACAACTTTGCTTCTTAGCATAGAAGGCATGACAGGATTAGACTGGGAAAGGCTATTTTAAGCTACGGTGTCAATATGGCTCTTTCATGTCATCGCCTGCTCCGACAGCTTATGCCCTGATGCAAACTGGTGACGAGAAGTGCCTTCAATTCCTTGATCGAATCGTCCACAATTCAAATGGAGGAGGTAAAGTTTTATCGTGCATAGGAGCAGCACCCTACAGATATTGTTCAGCAGTGCACAGATACATAATAGTAACTGACTGGGTTCGGAAAAAAAAAGTAACTCACTGGCACAAAGTTTTTTTTTTTGGGAAACATTGGCACAAAGTCTGGGACTACCAAGGATTTGGTTCATCTCCCAATCCAAACTGGAACCAAAAGGTGAACTCGAGCATGACAAATATGGCACAAATATAGTAGGAAGTGCACTGACATGAGAAATCCACCTTTGAATTGTTCACAGCAGTTCTTTGACTACCATCATATTCTGCATTCTGTGCTACACATTATGGGAGCTACTGGGAGAACATGAAGTTGCTTCCCTTTTTCATTCTTGATTCACGAAGATGAAATTTGCAAATAGTTTATTCCATTAAGTAAATGCATATCCACCAGTCACATTCCATGGTCTGGTTATAGTGGGTTTGACTGGAGATTGCTCTCTTTAAGGCATGGCATGACACAGTTGAAAAAATGGCGATGCTAATTCCTGATCTAATGCTGTTCGTTTCCGAAAAAAAATGACAAAATAAAAACGGGAAACACTAGAAATGATAAAGGAAAGGAAAAATCTTGGCAAAAATGAAAATGGAAACGATAGAGAAAATTTTAAATCGAATTGTCGGTATACCATATTAACATGAAATTTTCCGTACAATATCGATTCCTACTGTAGCCACCTTCCTTGCCTATTTCGAGCTCAAATCTTATCACGACCACTCGGACTATGGATCCAAAATCTCCTTTTTATTGGTTTTTTATCCAAGCCCATACATGATACATGATGTTGGGAACTAGAGCAGCCACACTAGGACCAGTAAGGAGCGAGGTCTCATTACTCTCATGTCCATGTAAAAATGAATTGTAGACTTATGTTTAAGTGAGTTGCTTAGGTTTACGGCTAAAACTCAGTAGTTTCCATTACAAATATTGTTTTCGATATTTGGAGTTTTCTAATACTGATGGGTGCGTCATATTTCAGTCGCCTGTTACATGTATAAGCAACTAATTTTGTTGGATCTTCATTTCATTTCAGTACCCTTTACCTACCCTGTTGAAATTTTTGAGCGCTTATGGGTCGTTGATCGGCTGCAACGCCTGGGCATTTCGAGGTACTTCACAAGTGAAATTGCAGAGTGCTTAGATTATGCCTACAGGTAACAGTCATGCAAAACAAAGCAATGATTCAGCTCCCTTCACCATGCATATTTCTACTGCAAAAGAGTCCGACAAAAGGTACACTCTTTGAACAGGCACTGGACTCAAAAAGGGCTGCCTGTTTCGCGGGATTGGCCTGTCAACGACATCGACGACACGGCCATGGGTTTTCGTCTTCTCCGGTTACATGGTTACAGCGTTTCTCCAGATGTGTTCACCCACTTTAAGAAGGACAGCGAGTTTGTATGCTACCCAGGGCAGTCCAACCAGTCGATCACGGCGACATACAATCTGTACCGTGCCGCTCAGATCGCCTTCCCCGGTGAAGACATTCTCGAGTGGGCCAACACCTACAGCCGCGCCTTCCTGTACGAGAGGCGAGCCTCCGGTAAACTCAAGGACAAGTGGGTCATCGCAAAGGACTTGCCTGCCGAGGTGCCAAAGCCTTGTGCCTCCTGGTTACTCTGTTCCCTGTCTATTTGTATCGTAAAATATGTTGTACTCAAGTAACAGGTCGGGTATGCGCTGGATTTCCCGTGGAGAGCGAACCTGCCACGCATCGAAACAAGGATGTACCTGGAGCAGTACGGTGGCAGTGCCGATGTGTGGATTGGGAAGGTCCTCTATAGGTGAAACTCACTTCTAGCACAATGTGTATTGATGTTTCAGCAAGCACAAACAGTATGCGCTCAGTCTCATCTCCAACTCTGAACTTTTCAATCTTTGCAGGATGCCTCTCATCTGCAACGACCTCTACCTGGAGGCGGCGAAAGCTGATTTTGGCAGTTTCCAGCGGCGCTGCCGAATCGAGTGGAATGGCCTCAGAAAGTGAGCCTCCTTCGGTTCAGTTTTCTTCCTGAACATGTCTTCTAAACATGCAGTTCCGATATTACCATTTGACAGTTCCAGTTGTTACTCAGAAGTTCTTACTTCCGTTTTATGCAGGTGGCATGACAAGAACGACCTTGGCGCGTTTGGTGTGACTCCAGAGAGAGCTCTGAGGGCATACTTCTTAGCTGCAGCCAATATCTTCGAGCCAGACAGAGCAGCTGAGCGCCTAGCATGGGCGCGCACGGTGGTGCTGGCTGAGGCTGTCTCTTGGCACTTGCAATGCAATTCTGGTGATGGCAGCAAGAGGGAAAGGTTCGTTCATAACCTGGAGAACAGTGGCCGCAATGGACTGACTAGGTGTGGACCTGCCTACAGCTTATTCTTTACTTTTCTTTTCTTTTGGGTTTTCGTCTTCTCCGGTTACATGGTTACAGCGTTTCTCCAGATGTGTTCACCCACTTTAAGAAGGACAGCGAGTTTGTATGCTACCCAGGGCAGTCCAACCAGTCGATCACGGCGACATACAATCTGTACCGTGCCGCTCAGATCGCCTTCCCCGGTGAAGACATTCTCGAGTGGGCCAACACCTACAGCCGCGCCTTCCTGTACGAGAGGCGAGCCTCCGGTAAACTCAAGGACAAGTGGGTCATCGCAAAGGACTTGCCTGCCGAGGTGCCAAAGCCTTGTGCCTCCTGGTTACTCTGTTCCCTGTCTATTTGTATCGTAAAATATGTTGTACTCAAGTAACAGGTCGGGTATGCGCTGGATTTCCCGTGGAGAGCGAACCTGCCACGCATCGAAACAAGGATGTACCTGGAGCAGTACGGTGGCAGTGCCGATGTGTGGATTGGGAAGGTCCTCTATAGGTGAAACTCACTTCTAGCACAATGTGTATTGATGTTTCAGCAAGCACAAACAGTATGCGCTCAGTCTCATCTCCAACTCTGAACTTTTCAATCTTTGCAGGATGCCTCTCATCTGCAACGACCTCTACCTGGAGGCGGCGAAAGCTGATTTTGGCAGTTTCCAGCGGCGCTGCCGAATCGAGTGGAATGGCCTCAGAAAGTGAGCCTCCTTCGGTTCAGTTTTCTTCCTGAACATGTCTTCTAAACATGCAGTTCCGATATTACCATTTGACAGTTCCAGTTGTTACTCAGAAGTTCTTACTTCCGTTTTATGCAGGTGGCATGACAAGAACGACCTTGGCGCGTTTGGTGTGACTCCAGAGAGAGCTCTGAGGGCATACTTCTTAGCTGCAGCCAATATCTTCGAGCCAGACAGAGCAGCTGAGCGCCTAGCATGGGCGCGCACGGTGGTGCTGGCTGAGGCTGTCTCTTGGCACTTGCAATGCAATTCTGGTGATGGCAGCAAGAGGGAAAGGTTCGTTCATAACCTGGAGAACAGTGGCCGCAATGGACTGACTAGGTGTGGACCTGCCTACAGCTTATTCTTTACTTTTCTTTTCTTTTTGTGGGGCGACGACACACAATTATAAATTTGATTCACGGTCCGGTTTCAGTTACCGAATGTGTGTTGGATGCAGGGGCCTGGAGGATCCGACAGAGAAAGCCCTCTTGTGTGCGATCAGAGACGTCATCAACCTAGCTAGATATGACAATGCTTCTTATAGTCTTCGGGAAGCAGTAAGATCAACAGATACCTTTCACTCAAAGAGATACAATGGATTGCTCTGGCTTTTATGTAACAGTTTTGCAAGAAATATCGACTTAAAAAGTTGAATTTGTAAACAAATTTTTGCAGGCTTACTTGACTCTTTGTATACTGCATACATTGTTTTTCATAAATTTTTTTTGAAATATTGTGACATTTTGCATTATCAGTTCTATCTAACAGGACAAGGAAACTCCAAGGCACTAATTAATTTCCCATTCTGAAACCAGGTGACCCAATTTTATTATCTAATTAGAAATAGGCAATTAATCAACCTACTTTTGTGACTGCAGTGGAAGCAGTGGTTCATGTCGTGGACCGTAAAGGAGAGCCATGAGCTAGGTGAAGGGAACACAGCATTATTGGTAGTTCGTACACTAGAGATTTGTTCAGGAAGGCACAACTTGACCGAGAAGAATCTAAACCAGTCAGAGTATTGCCGTCTCGAGCGGCTCACTTCTTCCATCTGCTGCAAACTAGGGTCTAGAGTTCTTGTTCAAGTATGCACAAGCATCATCACAAAATTAAATATATCAGATTTAAACTGTACGTTGTTCACCAACTTACTAAGAAAACTTTCTGTTCAATTAGAATGGAGTGAACATGGAGAACGTTGAGGACTCAGAATGTCAGGTGGATATCGAGATGCAGGAGCTTGCTCGGTGTGTTCTTCAAAGCTGCAACTCTATCAACAAAGTGACCAGGCAGACATTTCTCCATGTTGCAAAGAGTTGTTACTACGTTGCACATTGCTCACCCGAAATAATTGACAATCACATCTCAAAGGTCATATTTGAGGATGTAATTTAAGAATAGCCGACGCACAGTTTCTATTCCTCTGTATAAATGGGATAATCTAAGTAAATAAGTCTGTGTATTTGTAATTGTTTATTTTGAAAGTGGACATGACATAGCAATTTGGGATCTGCACAATGTATCCAGGGACACACAAACATAAATGGTACTTAATTTGAGGCTCATTCTTGATATACACAAATACATCTCGAGTATCACACAACAATAACTGCAAAGGTGATCATCCTCGTCTCAACATCTGCGTGCACAGGCGGAGGCGGTGGGACAGCAGGCTTCCAGAACCTCGTCCCTCTCAGTTCTTGCACCAGGATAGGAGAGCGATAAGGTTTTTGGAGAACACACGGCGCGACTGCTCAGTAGTGGTGGTGATCAACTACTTCCTCCTCGACACGTGTACAACTACTTCTAATGGCCGGTTCAGGAAATGGTGACGGTGGTATTCCCACGGCGGCTCCTATTGCGGCCCCGCTCACCGTCCTTCTCTTCTCATTTTCTTCTGTATTTAATCAATAAAACAGACATTGCAATGTCTTTACTAGTACTCCCTCTGTTTCAAATTATATACACTTGTTGCCTTTCCTGGTACATGGACAAGGATGCCTCACCATAGTGTCACGCACTTCAGGAGAAAGGCTTGGCAATGGCAGCAATCTCTCTAAACCCCGCCTTGCTAATCGCCCGCACCAAGGCTGCCGATGCGGCGGGGGCCCCTCCTCCT
>LAPY01003191.1:42399-56027 GCA_000970635.1 Eragrostis tef | reverse complement strand
CCCCCGGGGGGCCCGCCGGCGACGGCCACCGGCCTGACGACGGAGCCGGCACCAGGCGCGGACGACGCTGCCAGGAGCTTCTCCAGTGCACGGACCAGCGGGACCCTCTTCGAAGCCATCGAGGATGCCATGGCACTCACGATCTGATCACCTGCTCACTCCTCTCCCAGTGCTTATCTGCTGCTGTTCGTGGATTCTTTCGTCGCTGATGCCGCAAGAATGTGGAGGAAGCTTATATAGCGGCGGAGATGCTTGGGGAAAAATTCAGAAGGTTCAGGAAGCACATGTCGCCTGTGTCAGAGGAACATTCCAGAATGCGCGCGAGTGCCGCCGCTCGTGCCCTGTTCGGTTGGGCGGGCCCACCTGTCAGATAAAGAGGAGACGCGGGCGTCATCGGATCGGGCGGGAACGAGGCCTAATGTCAAGTGAATGGAAGCCCACAAGGCCGAGCAAATACGCAGTCCGTTGAAGGCCCAGCTAGCTCTTCTCGTGCCGTTCCCTTGTTGGCTGGCTGTTCCAGCTGTTGCGCCAACGCCGCACCTGCCTCGACAGAGTCGCGAGTCAGATCGGAGGCGAGGGAAGCTCACGCCGCCATGGACGAGGAGGAGCATGAGGTGTACGGCCAGGAGATCCCGGAGGACGGCGACTTGGACGGCGCCGACGTCGATATGTCCGGCGCCGGGGACGACGCGGCGAAGGTACCACCCCTTATGGATCCCTGTTTCTCGGGCAAAACCCTAACCCTACGCTCGGATCTCTGACTTCAGTGGCTTTGGCTCAGCTGCAGGAGCTTGACGAGATGAAGCGCAGGTTGAAGGAGATGGAGGAGGAGGCCGCCGCCCTCCGCGATATGCAGGCCAAGGTCGCCAAAGAGATGCAAGGTTGCCTTCTCTACGCACTCAACTACCTACCTGTCGATGCTTGTACTTTTGCGCCGTAGTTAGGCTAGATCAGACCTGTTCGATCTGGTACGCTATATTCTTTGGGCGATCTGTGCAGAGAGTAAGCTTTACGAATGTTTGATCAAACTGTGAATCAGTGACGTAATATGACCAAATTCATTAGTTTGTTAACTCGATTGACTGTCAACTTGTAAATAATCCTGCATACTCTATTCTTGTTCTCGTTAACTGTTTTTGGCGTGTCCATCAGCTGTTTAGAGTAGGATAAGTGCATAGGCGACCATTCTTTCACTTAAAGATTATTGCATTAAGTACATAGCTTCTAAACAACTTTTACTCGTATTTCTTTGCTTTATTTATATGCCATATGTGCAAATCGTATTAGATTTTGCTGATCACACTGAAGTGGCCAGTTCATTCTTTTACGCTGTATGCTTGCTTCCACGGATACCTCTTGTTGACTTTTCAAAATGGAAGATTTCAGTGCTGAAAAATGGCTGTTGCTTGTTGTCAATATGTCGCGATCTGCCTTGTACTTGATTATGCGTATGATTATATTAGTTTGGCCTCTATTGTCTGCCCTCAAATCCGTCATCCGTGTTACCACGTGGCCTGAATCCAGGAAATGTCATCAGATATCTTTCTGAACGAAGCATAAAATTCTAGTTTATGTTTTAGTGCATTCTTGTTTGTGATGGCTAGGCTTTGATGTTTAGTCTACATTTTTTGAGTTTTCTGGTGGTTCTGCTTTTCAGGAGGTGACCCTAGTGCATCTACAGCTGAGGCGAAGGAGCAGGTGGATTCGCGCTCTGTGTATGTTGGAAATGTAAGATAACTAGTATCTCTATCACATTGTGTGTCTATGTGTGTATCTCATAAAATCTTGAGTACAAAACGTGTAAATATGGACAATGCAATAGGGTCACACACATAATTAGAGATGTCATTAGCGTGCTTAGCTTAGCTTAGTTATGAAATGCTCACCAAAAAAAGTTTATTTCTTTGTCACTCCCATATTTTGAATTTCAATGGATTGCTTGACATGGCTGGTGGCTACGGATTTGATTTAGTCCTTGGTGTCTTACTATCAGAATAATTGTTAAAGCCTGTTCCTCATTTGTGTACCGTCAATGCTTGGTACCATTCTGCGTTATATATCTCTATGGTATACTTTTTTTTTTCTTGTGCATTAATTAAGTTATGATAATGGTCGCAGGGGTAGTATGCTTGATCAAGCCTTTCAAAATTGACTATGGGCATCTGGCCCCTATTTTAGAGTTGTCTTAGTGAGAAAAAAAGAGAAAAGATTGAAATATCCCTGAAAAAAATATAAAAAAGTTTATAAAAAGAGAAAAGGGGAAAAAAGGGGAAAATAAGATATTCTAGATTAGGATACAACCATGAAGAAAGCATCGGAAGCCAGCACAAAGTTGTTGTATTCACTTGGGAGGATGCTTTTGGCTGAAGCCTGCATCTGATGTGGCGTGCTTCGTAGACGCGGATCCAATGAGACCACCTGAGTGGTGGCTGTGCATAGGTACGACATGTAAGTGCAACAGCAGTAGGAATCCTTAATGTTGACTCTATTCTTGGCTCTTTATGAACTTTTGCTCTGCCTGTGCTCCCTTCTCTTTCGCCTTTGTTTCTCCCTCGTCCCTGGAAGTTGTGTGTTATGAACCCGATCATTTTGACTTCTTTTTCTTACTAACATGCGAATAAAAGGATGCCTGACCTTTTAAGTGCATATGAGGAACGTGCAGAAGACAAATCTTTGCATTAGAAGCTTATGATGTTAAGAAGCTGCTTAACAATGCTGGACTGGATGTGCTACTAAAAACCTGACTATACTTGGATTCTCATTCCTTCAAATTTTGGCAGTGCTGAAAACAAAAGGCTTTGGATTTTTCTTTTGTTCAGTCATGAGCATTAGGCTCGTAGCATGGTATTGGCAGCTCCCCCCTTCATTTAGTTTATTCTGACCCTTTGACTTGCATATCTTGAATATAATCTTCAATATGATTTTGTATCTCTTGCATATGTCAAATTGGTATTGCAGTTCTCTTCAATACATCTCTAAGCCTTCGTATGATGTTTATCTTGCATATTACATATTTACCACTCTAATGGGTAATATATCAATTTTTCCCCTAAAGCGGCCCTAACCAAATCTACAATATCATTTATGTGCGATTGTTTTTTCCTTAGTATTGTTCATTGTGGGGTATAGATGCCAGTGAATCAATGTTTTTAGATAATTAACATTCAAAATGAGAATAGCCTTCAGGATGATACCAAGCTCACTTTTTTTTTTGAGGAGTAACAGTCATTTCAGAGAGTTAACCATTTAATAGTTTAATGCCAACTTTGCCTCATATGTTGAGGTGACCGTACTGATGATCACTGATGGCTTTTGTCATGTATATTAGGGGCCTGTTTGTTTGCTGCCCTGGCAGGAAATAACGCCAGACAGGCAGCGCTGTCAGCGGACACCTGGGAGCATGGCCTGAGCCAGGCAGGTTTCTCAGGTGACAAAGCAAACAGGTCCATAATGACTAACAGTATCATCAAATGTGGACCAGTCAGTTATACCGTGTCATGAAGAGATTAACATTTCACTTGTTTGGACTTTTTATCTTCTTGCTACCAGAATCATCTCCTCTCAGTCCTTGTTTTATGACGATCATTTGCGCTGTTGAGTGTGTTAGTGGTCTGCAGATAAGAGTTCTTTGTAAATACCCTTTTACTCTTATTGCTCAAAATTGCTGAAAGCAGTTTCAAATTGGATCTTGTGTCAGTTAGTTTTTTAACATAAGATATGATCTTATATTGCCATTGCCCAGTCAGCACTCAGACCCAGTTTGCATCATTTGTACTCATACAATCTTATACTGCAGGTTGATTATGCATGTACCCCAGAAGAACTTCAGCAACATTTTCAAGCTTGTGGAACTGTCAATCGAGTGACAATCTTGACTGACAAGTTTGGGCAGCCAAAGGGTTTTGCTTATGTGGAATTTCTGGAACAAGAAGCCGTTCAGGAGGCTCTTAATCTGAATGAATCTGAATTACATGGTCGCCAGATTAAGGTACAGAAATGTTAGGAAGACCTGATGCAATCTCGTGAGTTAAAAGGAGCTTCTAAATAGCACTTTACCCTTCACTTGTAACTCAGACCTATTGCCGCCTGCTTGACAGGTTGCACCGAAGAGGACTAATGTCCCTGGGATGAAGCAGCGCCCACCACGCGGGTATAATCCATACCATGGATACCCGTATAGATCATATGGAGCACCATATTTCCCGCCATATGGTTATGGGTAAGTGTTGTGGTCTTCTATAATGTGGATTCCTAAAATTAAGTTTTGTTTCTAATATTCTTTCCTTTTACCCTAAAAAACTACAGGAGAGCTCCTAGATTCCGCCGTCCAATGCGCTACAGACCATACTTCTGAAGTTATGTGCAAAACCAGTCACAACTCCAGGAATAATTCAACCTGCTACTGCTTCATTGGCTATATTCATGTAGACATACTATCGTGGGTGAATGCTCCTGTCTTGTTACCTTTTATGACATCTGTTTAACTGCCGCCGGGGACAATATGTACCATTTGGCTTGCTGTAATACATGATCTAATAGTAACTATAAAGCATAATTATGTTATCTGCTGGTTGCATGCTTGTTCAGAAGGTATCTAGTTACACTTTTGAACGGATGGCGGCGCATATCATGTAGAAGAGCTGGTGGAATGGATTAAGCTGATGGAGGTCATCTGTATGTTTCCAGATAAAGCTAAACAGTCATGATACAGCTAGAGCAGAATCATCAGTATGCATAGTAAGGTCCCAACAGGCAGGGAATGATTCTGGACAGAGCGTCCAGTGCTTGGAGTACCAGATTCCCAACGCGTTGTTCGTGCGGCCGGGCCATCCAATTTCCAAGTTCCCAAGTCATCTCAGCGGCCAATGAAGCGGTTGGGCTTGTCAATTAGTCAGCTCCACTTACCTGTTTGTAAATCTGCAAACCTGCGCTTTAGTTTACCGCAGGCACCAGGCAAAGCTGATCCCGTAAGGCCGACATAGTATCTTCTTCAATATAATAGTATGGCAGGTGAGGTGAGAACGCATGGAAAACATAAAACCAAAAGTGCAACGAACATGGCTTGGGTCGCAAGAGTACAGACATCCTATTCAGAAATCCTCATTAACAATCCTGATGCCGGTGTTGATTGTGGATTTCCAAAAAGTTTATCCCTTTCTTATCCTTTTGAGACCACACTCATCAAGAAAGATCTCAGCCACAGGTCCACAGGCCACGGCAAAGTGTAGTACTAAAATTTACCAAAGATGTCTACAAAGGGCTGCAATACTACCATGTGTCGCTGAGGAACGTGTCTCCTACTGCCATTTCTATCCTTTTTTATTTCCTTTCTAGACCTGAGTAACCTACTCACCTGTGTTTTTATCTTTTTTTTTTCTTAAAAAAAATCCTTTTTAACACTCACATGCATACGCTCATACTCAACTCTAGCAGATATCAATATTTATAAATTCGCTACCTACATGCACGTGACATGTATAAAAATAAAATAAAAATATTCATAGATGCAAATCCGTGTTCAGTCGAAAAATCAGAAGCCGAATGGATATGTTTCACCACAGGGATCCTAGACCATCCTGAATCACACTATTCTTCAGGCTAGGCATCTAAAATACTTCAATACAAAGGAAATTTTCAATTTAAGTACATGTCTTTTCATTTTGTTTCATCGAACCATTGAACAATGGTCAGGAAAAATTTACATTTGACTGTACCCAAAAATGCACATGATCAGACTAATGCAGCAGCATCGTGAATGCGTGATGTCAAATAGGCAATCTTGAGACAGTGACCTCTCTTGAGATTAGCTCTAGTACCAGTACAAATCACAACCAGGAAGCATCAACTACAATTTGGCCTGAGGCATCCACTCGCCTCGCTTCCTGCTCATCTGGGAATTCGGAAAACCCGGCAGAATCTAGCGCTCAGCGCCAAAGCTTGCAGAGGCGCAGGCCGCAGCAGAGACCGGGGCTAGCTTGCCTTGCAAGAGACAATCGCCATGCCAGGCACGGAGGCCACTGATCCCCTCTGATTCTGAGAGAAAAGACCCGCTTTATCACATGTTTTGGGGGCAAAATCTTTGGATCAGGCCGTCAGGCCACCATGGCCCGGCCTAAAAGCGCATGAGCTTGCGTGTGCCCGCGGCGCTGTTCCTGCCATGCTGCACCAAAGCAGGTGCTCCTCCACTGCGGTGTCCCTTGCGCCTGCAGGCCACGTCTGATGCAGGCTGCACAAGCCACGCCATCGCTGCAATGAACTGTCTCCCATTGGCAAACTCAGGCACTGTTCTTTTTTTAAAGAAGATTGCAGCACAGGTGAAATCTCACCAGGCATGTTGATTGATTTGCTTCATGTAAACACCAAAGTTTACATCTAAGGTTGAACTATTAGCAGTTCACTTCACATATCTGCAAGCTAAGGGAGAGTAACGAGAACATGGTACAGAAACATATCTGCAAGCTCAGGAACACCACACGCACACGCACACCACACCAGTTGCCAGAACTGTTCAGGCAGGGTGAAAATCGTCAGGGCAAGCACAGCACAGCACAGCTCTCACGGTGACGGCGGCCAGTCGATGCCCGCGAAGTTCTCGTTGAAGCCGCCGCCGTAGAACCTGACCTCCAGGTTCTCGAGGCCCTGGCCGTCGTCCCAGATGGCCTCGTCGTCGCTTCCGACAGCGTAGTAGTCGTCGACGTCGTCCATGAACTCCCACGAGTAGATGGACGAGTCGTCGTCGTCGTCCGAGTAGTCGGAGCACTCCTCCCAGTAGCTGTTCTCGTAGCAGTCGTCGACGCGCGGGCCCAGGACGCGCAGCCCCGGGTGCCTGTCCCGCAGGAACTTGTCGTCCACGGTCCAGCAGCCGCGCAGGTCCAGGAACTTGAGCTCACGGCACTGCCCCAGGATCTCCGCCACCGCGTCCGTCTTGATCAGCATGTACCCTATCTCCAAGTGCCGGAGCTTGGGCATGCTGCACGCGATGGCGTGAGCCTCGTCGTGCTGGCACACCTTGTCCGCCAGGTCGATCGGGTGCATCACTCGCCGGAGACCCACCAGGGACTTGCAGTGCTTGCCAAACGCCTCCAGGGCGCGAGCGCCGATCTTGGTGCAGCTGCTGATGTCCAGGAACGTGACGTTGGATAGCCGCGGCGCCACGATCTCCACTATGGAGTCGCTGATCTCGCTCCTTGGAATCTCCAACACACGAAGAGCGCGAGCACTTGAAGGCAAAAGAAGAAAATAAAGCAGGGTCAGGAAATTCTGGTAGAACAGGCACCACTGTAATTCTGAAAACTTCGCCGGTTACATACAGCAGCCGCACCGACCAGGTGAACCCAAGTTTATGACAGAACAATAGGACGTGTAAATGTGTTATCGTGAGAGCCGTGCATCACTGTGTGCATGTGCATGCCAGTACTTGTGTTTGTACTTGTGAATCCAATAATTTGTACAGTATTGCTCATAAACAGACGATATATTGGCTCAATTCGGTACTCCATACTGGTATAACAGTTCACTACTCAATTCGGTACCCCATATTCCCTCAATTCAACATCTGCTCACAGGACTATAATATCTAAATCAACTGCTCAACTCCCTATAATTTGTACAGTTCACTATGCAGAAAATTCAGAACAACACATATCAAATGCTCAACTTCCTAGTAAACCTATATCCAAAAAGTAGGAATTTGAGACTTGAACAAATACCAGTAGTTTGAAAGCTGACTCTGTTTGTGCCTAAACTCCAATATCAAAATTTTAAAAGGTGCAGTGCTGGCACTTTGGCAGTCTAATCAAACAGATTGATCCAGCCAACTCAAATCAATAAATGGACCCGAATTTGTACTAGATCACTAATCAAAGACAATTGGCAGCCTGAAGTCTGAACTATTTCTATCTTGCATGATGCAGAGCCTAACTTTGTCTCCTCTCACTGTCCATCTGAATGTACTGTGTACAATACAGCATATGCAAGTTCTCTATCAGGAGCATGGAATTCAAATTTTACCAGGTAACAGGGGTGTGTTTTGGAGGCAAAATTCACAGGAATCTTTCAGAATGTCGCAGGAAATGGTTCAGCTAGAATTATGCAAAATGGAAAGACAAAGGACCATCCGCCAGAATTCAGACTTACTGATCTCCAATAAACGAGAGGAGCGGGTCGCAGGGCAGCCCGGAGACGCTGATGCGGCGGCAGGAGCCTCCGCTGCGGGCAACGAGCAGCTCGACCATGCGCCCGATCTGCTCCGGCTTGCTCTGCTGCTGACTCCAATCCTCGATGTCGATCTCCTGCCAGATGTAGGGGCCGGCGACCACCCGCCCCCACGACTTGCACACCCGCGGCAGCACGGTGAGCACCTCCTGCAGCGGCAGGTTGCGGAAGATGAGGCCCAGCGCGTCCGGGAGCAGCTCCTCCCAGCACCTGTACTCCTCCGACTCCCCCATCACTGCCCCTCCCCTGCAGTGAGCGAAAGGGCCGGCCATTACAAGCTATCCATGGTGATAGAGGAATGAATGTTTCAACTACCAAGATGAACTGCCGTAACTAAAGATGCAAGGGGGTATCATTTCGAACACCAACTCGCACCAAGGAAATTGAGAGTCAACCAAATATAGATCTTGCAGGCAGAATGAGCCAACCAGAAAATACTGAACAATTAGAGAGATCAGAGAAGTGCTGATAAGTGTACAAACATGGAAAGGATCAGCACCTGTACTCCTCCGACTCCCCCATCAGTGCCCCTCCCCTGCAGTGAGCGAAAGGGCCGGACATTTACAAGCTATCCATGGAGATAGAGGAATGAATGTTTCAACTACCAAGATGAGGGGGTATCATTTCGAACACCAACTCACACCAAGGAAATTGAGAGTCAACCAAATATAGATCTTGCAGGCAGAATGAGCCAACCAGGAAAAACTGAACAATTTGAGAGATCAGAAGGGCTGATAAGAGATACAAACATGGAAAGGAATGGATTTTTACCCAGCAAGCTCAAATATTTTCTACTCAGAACCAGAGAGGAGCGCAGAGAACATAATTCCTTGCTCCAACCAAGAACCAAGACTTATTTATTTCTATTTCTTCCTAGGGAGTGGGGGCTGCTTACCTTGAAGATCACTCAAGAGACAGAGATGCCAAAAGTAGCAGCTCCTAGCAGCAAAAACGGCTTATGTATGCTGTGGGCGAACCCAGAGATGGCAACCTATCCAAGAAACAAGTCAGGGCGTAAGATAAGAATACGATGTAAGCATCATCCAAAAGTTGACAAGAAAAGGAGCTTAATTAAGCAGCACTAACACTGACTCCAATCACAGGGTACCAGGAAGAGGAAGCCACAGATCTAAAAAGGGAGGCCTCTTGCAGGAATGAAAAGGGAGGGGGGCAGATTGCCAATTGGTGCTCATCCCCCACATACTATTCCACACCACGGCCAAACAAACAAAAGGCATGGCTCCAGATATTTGTGGGGAAGAACGCAAAAGCTTCGCCCTTTCCGGCTCAAAGCAAAAGATGAGAAAAAAGGGGAAGAATATAATCTGTGAATCTGTCCTACAATAATTAGCAGGAGAGAGCACCGCAAGAAACAGTTTCAGGATTGGGGGAGTGATTTACCGGATTGAGATGATGTGGAGACGAAGGCCCAAACTCCAATTTGGATCTGCAGGAGGTAACAGCTGATGGAGAGGGGGACTGGCCCTGGCTGGAGAGAGAATCGAAAGGGTGACACTACTGCAAGTGATAATGGTCGGTAGAAGAAGAAGACTGAACAAGGCTAGCTTTCGTGCGCGCGTGTGTTCTCGAGGAGAAAACACGAGGGGCGCGCAGTGTGGAGGTCGCAGGTGTCCTGCCGATTTAGCACGGCGTGTGGAATTTTCTTGGCTTTGTCCTTTGACAGGAAATTCAGACAAGTTTTCACATCTCGATAAGAAAGTGTAGTACTACTAAAAATGTAAAGTGGTACCAATATTTAACACAAAATGGTAACGCTAATTAAGGTGGATCGTGTTGACTTCAGAAAATGACTACTTGTTGAGTCGTCCTCTGTCGATCCACTGATTTTACTAATGATTCGACGGTTCAGTATGACCCTGATGAAAGGCAACTTACAGTAAATTACTAATGAGGCGCAAGGGGGATTTGTTGTAATTTAAAGTAACTACTGGCACATCAACGCTGCTGGGCACTAGGATATGCGAGGAACTATGAGTAAAAAATAAGGAATCACACTACTACTACTAAAAAGTCACCGGACCGCGTCATGTCAATGTGCAATGCATCAATACAATGCCACGTTGAAAACTTTCTGCTTCGCCATCCGATGCCGTTTCTGCCGTTAGTTGCGTGACGAGCACTGTGTCGCAACAGTCGATGATGCCTGTCTGTTGGAGTTGGCACTTCGGCGACGCGACGCCGGCGATGTAACGGGCAGCCAATGCCGGCGTCTCTCTTCGCAAACGCGGTTTACCAAACTACTCCGTACCAAACAAAGCACACAGCAGTAGTAGTACTACCGACAGTCTCTGGAGTAAGAATGCCTAGAAAATAAAAGAAACAATAGCGTTTTAACCATAATTTTAGGCTCTAATGGCATTTTCACCATCGTTTTTTAGATTTTGCAAAATCACCATTAATTGATTTCAGATTTTGCAAGATCACCATCGATTTTTTGAAAATGATGGTAAAATCGCAATACTATTTTGCAAGATCACCATCACTTTTCAAAAATTGATGGTAAAATCACAAAATCTGAAAACCAATGGTGAAAACATAATTAGAGTTTGAAAGGATGGTTGTTTTGCAAATGCCCCAAAATAAAAAGGAAAATCGGTACCTTTGTATTGCGAGGTTTTCTTTTTCTGCTGATAGCTTGTAGGATGGTGTTTTCTTTTTGTTCAGACCTTGTTCATCACCTACCAACCTAGTCACTACCCTCTAAGTAGCATGCATGTGAATTTGTCTGCAGGACGGTGCAAATTGTTTGGTCATTTGCATGGCGTGGAGGCCAGTAGGACAAGTGTGGATTCCTCTCCTGTTGAGTTGAATCACAAGGCCGTGACACCGTGCCCCTGTCGGGTGGCGAGCCACGGCGTGGCTGTAGCCTGTAGCCCACACTGGCGTGGAGGAACCATGCTGGTTTCTTGTTTTCAGACAATTTGCACGAGTGCGTGTGAGCACTGTGACGTAATAGCACGATTTCTTATGGCGGTGATTGGGTCTAAAATTTAGAAGAGTCCGAACAAAATTTTTTTATTATTTAAGAGTATTAAATAAAATTTAATTACAAAACTAACCGCATAACTCCTAGTCTAATTCGCGAGACGAATCTAATGAGAGTAACTAAGCCGTGGTTAGACGATGGTTACTGTAGTATTACTGTATTATGACTGTAGCAAAACATAGATTAATTAGACTCATTAGATTCGTCTCCTAAAGATGTACTCACCTATAAAAAGGTTTTGTCATTAAACTTTTTTTAGTACTAGATTTTTTTGTTTAGAGCACTCTAAAATTTAGTTCTAAAAGAAACGAACTGGGCTTTACCCGTTTCCATTTTCTGAACATGTGTTTTTGAATAATCTGTTGAAAGTATAGCTCTTCTAATTGGAAGAACTTTGACGTCAGATCCTTCATTCCAAAAACTTGGTACTAGTACATGTAAAAGTGGGCCACTTTTGTTTTCCTTCTCGAAACACAGATGATTCAAGTTTGTCACCAGCGTATGGTCGAATCAAGTGAAACGCATCCGCCTTTCGTCTTTACCGTGTGATGGGGACCGCGCCAACGAGTAGTCAATGGGGGATTCCGCTCTGCCCCTTTAATGCTGAGTGGTTAAAGATCGAGAACCATGATTCTTTTTATCCTGACAAAAATAAACCCTATGATTTGCTATGATACGTATGCACTACATATAAAAGGGACATGTTACGGGCTCGGATAAGGAATTCGGCATGTTACTCAGTAAGAATATGCTTGTGTGTGGAGTCTTCAAAATGGGAAATCTGTCATTACGGTGTTGCTTCACTCTCAACAAAAGGTGATCAAAGTCACATACAGGTGCCAAAAAAAAGGAGAACAATACTCAAAGTAGTTTGCCGCTCAAAAGCGTCTAGATAGAAACGTTAGAGGGTACATGGGTCCATGTATTTCAGTATTTTTATCCTTTTATACCATGTATATTGTCTATATAATGAAACATAAGACTGCCGCATTACGTGTCGTACCTTCCTCAATCCTTCTTTCATTTACAGGAAATATTCAGTAAAGAGATAAAATACAAATGACTAAGAAATACCACGATCTTGGATCATACTAGCCGGCAGGGTGGTGCCATTATAATAATCAAAGTCATCAGAGTACTCCCAAGTGAGAGCAAGTACTGCTCGTCGTATAATACCCTAATAAAGATCATCATAGGACGGCGACACGTTGATTTCTTTCCAGTTGCATCTATTTCTGCTCTAGGTTTCCCCCCTCTAAACTTTAGACCCTCTAAAGTTAAAAAAAATGGAGTACTAAATAAAGTTTAATTACAAAACCTTTTTACAGATAAACGTAAATTTACGAGATGAATCTAATGAGCCTAATTAATCCATGTTTTGGTACAGTAGATTCCTCTCGCGAATTAGACCAGGGGTTCTGGAATTGGTTTTGTATTTAGACTTCATTTAATACTCCTAAATGACAATATTCTCTTTGATGTGACCCCTCTAAACTTTATACCCTGAAAACGAACACTCCCTAAGTGGACCAAACAATCGTGGCGCTGCTAACAGTAGTTTCGAACCGTCTTGCTTTGCATGCATGATTCGTCATGAAAATAGCCACTCATCGTCACCTACTCGTTCTCGTCCTTTCTCTCTCTCCTCCTTCTTCCACATGGAAGTGCAGCCTTTTGCCCATAATGCACCGCTTGATCCATCCTTTTCGACCTAACCAGCCAAAAACTTTGACTACCACACGCCATAATTATATCAGTTTGTTGTGCAATGTAAAAGCTTGTCTACTGCAGTACTAGTACTACTAGTGCAATGTAAAGGGAGTACGTTTATACGGTTATACCGCATGCAACTTGCTGAGCACGACGGTCTAATATTGCAGAGCTCTAGTGGCATTTCTGCCTCCCGGGAATCATTTGCAGTTCGCCGAGTCGTCTCACAGTTCTCTGTGGCTGCGTGTGAAAACAATTTACCGTTACGTCATCAACACAACTCTCCGTGACCGCATCAGCGGAATGATCAGCAATCAGCAGCGAGTACCCAAGCAGACACAATTGAACAGCGTGACAGAGAATGCAAGCAATAGCTCCAGGTACTAATTACAGGACCACCTGATACGAACAGGCAGTAGGGTTGTCTGTACTACGTATGTAACAGTACCGATTACTGTTCCTAATCAGTGGTTTAATTACCCGTGTCCTGATGGCCCGTACGACGCCTGAACCGAGCGCTAGTGACTTAAAATTACAGTACTGTTTTACCGCGTAGGCGTTCAACTCGCAGTGGCGGCCTGCGTGGTGTACTACGGGCAGGGCGTATGATCAATTCGGCGCATGCGCACAGGGAGATGCCTTGAACCATTTCATTTATGGTTTGCCCCGCCACTGTGGCAGGGCGTCTCGCCCGACT
>LAPY01003190.1:34241-50833 GCA_000970635.1 Eragrostis tef | reverse complement strand
CCGCAGCGACGGCGGGAAGGACGCCGGGAGCGGGCCGGAGAAGGCGTTGCCGGTGAGGTCGAGGTACCGGAGCGACCCGAGCAGCGCCACGTCGTCGGGGAGCGGGCCGGAGAAGGCGTTGTGGGAGAGGTCCAGCGACCGGAGCGACTTGAGCAGCGAGAGGCCCGGCGGGAGCGGGCCGGAGAGGTTGTTGCGCGCCAGGGAGACCTCCTGCAGCGCGGTGAGGCGGTCCAGGCCGCGCGGCATGGGCCCGGAGAGCGAGAGCCCGTCCAGCGCAAGGCGGAGCACGCGGGAGGTGGCCGGGTCGCACTCCACGCACGGCCACCCGCACGGCGTCGCGTCCGACTCCGTCCAGGTCGCCAGCTTGCCGGAGGGGTCCGACAGCGCCGACTTGAACACCACCAGACCCAGCACCTCCTCGTTCACCGGCATCGGCATGTCGCCCGCGCGCACTGATGCCGCCACGCAGCCAATCAACAACAGAAGGAGCAGAAGCGTAGGGGCTGCCATTTCTGCAGCTTGCTGCTGCCGCGTGCAGAATGTTTCCGAGAAAGGGTAGATATGGCAGCGGCAGTGGCAGAGCGAGGCGGTAGATCTACTACTACTAGTGGCGAGGAAGAGGAGGATCGGAGGTGGTACAGAGGCCGAGCTGTGTTTTGGGTGCGTGCATGGTGGCGCTCGACCGGAGATGGAGGGCGTCGTTGGATTGGCGCGGAGGGAGAGTTTCCGGCCCGTGACTCGTGACCGGGGTAGGTTGGACACATAGAAAGCAACAAAGGACTTCACGTTCTCCCGGTCCTCACCTCCCTCTGCGTCTGCCGCTGGACGGTGGGGTCGCCGGAGGAATCCAGCTCGCCGGAACACGACATCGCGCGGCGATTGAGGCGGCGACGCGCGCACTCCCTCGCGAGCACCATCAGTGGAATGATTAAAGAATCGTTTTTATACGCGGCTTTACGTGCCGTGGCCAAGGCAGCCCAGAATCACATCGAAAGCTGCTCGACTTTTGTTTATGCTCCTATACATGAAGTAGATCCTAATCACGGTTCACGGATTCGAAATGCACTCCCCCGGATACCCATCTGGCCGTCACAAGAAGAGCAAAAGGGCATGCACACTTCATGACTCCATTCATCATCAGCCCTCCGGATGGCAGCTCAAATTGAATGAATGAAGCTTCAGCATCGCAACTGCCCAATCGCATGACAACAAATTGTAACAGGGGCAAGTTTGAGCCTGCCATTACATGGCTAAACAGTTATTTCATTCATATCATGAGGCACATCACATACATACATTGTTGTGTTATACATTCTGAGCTGTTGCGACATGTACGTGATCCCCCGTACTTCATCCGGATCAGAGTATGGTATATATCCCACCACGTGTGTTGTTATCAAGTTCAAAGACCTGTACACATTCGTGGGTGGCAATTATATTCGTTGGATTGGCGTGGAGGGAGAGTTTCCCCGGCCCGTGACTCGTGAGCGGGGTAGGTTGGACACATAGAAAGCAACAAAAGACTTCACGTTCTCCGGTCCTCACCTCCCTCTGTGCCTGCCGCTGGGCGGTGGGGTCGCCGGAGGAATCCAACTCGCCGGAACACGACATCGCGCGGCGATTGAGGCGGCGACGCGCGCACTCCCTCGCGACCAGCATCAGTCGAATGGTTAAAGAATCATGTGCCGGTCGTTTTTATACGCGGCTTTACGTGCCGTGGCCAAGGCAGCCCAGGATCACATCGAAAGCTGCTCAACTTTTATTTATTTATTTATTTATGCTCCTACAGATAGATCTCACGGATTCGAAATGCATCGTCCCTCTCCCCTCCGACACCCATCTGGCCGTCACAAGAAGAGCAAAAGAGCATGCACACTCCATGACTCCATTCATCATCAGCTCTCCGGATGGCAGCTCAAAATGAATGAAGCTTCAGCATCGCAACAGCCCAGTCGCATGACAACAAATCGTAACAAGGGACAGTTTGAGCCTGACATCTCATGGCTAAACAATTATTTCATTCATATCACGAGGCATACGTACATTATTGTGTTACACATTTTGAGCTGTTGGGATACGTATGTGATCCCCCATACTTTATCCGGATCAGAGTATGTATGGTATATATCCCGCCACGTGTGTTGCTATCAAGTTCAAAGACCTGTACACATTCGTGGGTGGCAATTATATTCAGATTCTGCACTACACCTTCTATACGTATGAATGGTAAAGGAGAACAAACTCGCGTAGTTACAATTATCCTCTCGACGTTAGCTGCACGTGGATGAAACCCTTCCCGAGTTCGGAGAGACCAAATCCATCAGCGCCTTGTCCAGCTCAAATTCTGGCACTGGACTGATACAACTTTAAAAGACTGTTGCATCATTCACGCGGGCCGTCAAATGACTGGGTCTTCCTCAAGTTCCAGTGCAGACCCTCATGGATGCTGCGAAGGAAATCCGTTGTTGAATCCACCAGGCAGGCTGTAGGCACAGGCCAAGGAGAAATGCTGCATATCAGAGCATCACCAGGTGACAGCATCTTTCGATCTTTGCCGTCAAAAGATGCCCAGGCTTGCCCCCTGCTATTGAACGGCACTTGCACACGCAGAGTCACATATTCAGGCAGTATCAAAGGTCTGAATGACAAGGAATGCGGACAGATAGGCGTGAAAAGGATCCCAGGAACCTGCATACACCAACAAAACGTTTAGACGCCACAGCAACATACCAGAGTGGACGAGTTATATACTACTTAAATTGAGCCCCGGGACAGCGAACTACTGCAGCAACTCAACATAAAGGAAATACCGAGAACTAAGTAAAGGCATACCTGTGGATGAACCATGGACCCTCCAGCTGCTAATGAATACGCTGTGCTCCCAGATGTAGTTGATATAATTAATCCATCCCCTTGTACACAAGTAACAAAAGAGCTGTCGCAGTAGCATTCCAGGTAGGTAAGGTAAGATGATATTCCACGGTCGATTGTAACTTCATTTAATACTAGGATTGGTTCCTCGGTCTCGAGTTCATCCTTAGCTGAATCACGGATGACATGACATTGTAGTCGGTTTCTCAGTGTGATGCTAAATGGTCCATTAAGCACATTGTCCAAACATTCACGATATTGCTCGCTTGCTGTGAAACATGTTAAGGACAACGTGAAATATACTTTTACTGTCAAAAGGAGAGAAAAAAAGCTTCAACACACTCTTTATGACTTTTGTGAGATCATGCAAATCCAACCTCTCTATGATATGTATGTTTAGAATGTTTCAGCATTTATGATAAAGGATACGGAAAGGCGTCATGAAACCCAGCGATCCAAGGGCGAATGCAACAACTGGAGGCACTGGTCCTTTGAACAATGATGCAGCCTGTTAAAAAGTATCCAATCAGAAACTAATTTCAGAAGAAGGGTTAAAAAGAATAACACCTAAGTTCAATTACGAAACATAAAATGGTACGAAAATTTCTGAAGCAGAATAATTGTTGTTCGGGCAAAAAAATGCCAGGAAGATAACGCCAGAAACACCTATAAGCTATAATGCCAGGTCCAACTGTTGTTGAACGATTTGATTGGTAAAACACGTACCAGATCAAATTAGTTCTTAGGATTTATATACATCAAGATGACTGCAAATAAATTGTATATCTACATGCTACAGGTAACGTAGCACAGATATAAGTTGTTTTCCAGTGAGCCTGGACCAATAACCACACAACTAAAAGGTGTAACTTATATAAAAAATGGACGTGGAGTCAACAAACTTCAAGGATGCATCACAGTGGAGTTATCAAAGAAATGGATTCACTTACCCATAAAACAGTCCCATCACCGCCAAGTGTTACAATTAGATCAACCTTCGTGTGTAACAGCTTAGTCTCCTCGTCTATAAAAGTTTTCTAATTAGTTGGGTAGAACACAGGGAGTACTAAATCAATAAAATAATTAACAAATGATTTAAGCATAAGTCAAACATGACAATAAGAAAGTACGAAACCATTCTTCAATGGAAAATTATGTGTTATCATACATGTGCACCAAGCGTAATAACCCTGAAAAGATAATAACTTATGGATTGCATCTGAAACGCAGCCACGGCACATGCAGTATGCAAGACTCAAAAACACTTCAGAATCTTTTGTAATGACAAAAAATACAGCTTGACACTGTGATCAGCTTGGTCCAAAGAATATTGTCTAGATTTATGTAGATGTGGTTAGGATGGCTTGAGCAATTACAGCCATGGACATAATAAGTACAAAAATTCGCTTGTTCCTATGAAAATTTAGGTCCTAATAAGTCCTAATAAGTATGGGATATCCCAGCAGTTAAATTAATAAACTGCCACATAAAAACAAAGAGGAGGCAGAAAACATTATACCATCTCAGCACCACTATAAAGTCAAGCAACATCAAGTTTACACTATCATAATCAGTACACAAGAGTACTTATTAACCAATTGATTCATTCCCATGACAATTATTAGCTATCTTTCCATCAGTAATAGAAAAAATAATAGCGCACAGAAGATCCAATGTTAATAAATTATCAAATTAGGAGCAGCTCTCTTACCATTATCCCATGTCTGGACGAAGTTGTAGTAGGAATCCTCTGTTAGAAGTTCCTTGCTAACACGTGGTTCCACAAAGACATTTATATTTTTATGCTCCTTAAGCCATCTACAAAAGTAATTATCACATTTTAGTGGCGCTACACTGTCACTACAAACATAAGTTACTTTTTTTTTTTGAAACTAACACATAAGTTACTTGAATGATCATAACAAGATAAACTGTTAAACTTCTTTAAGGCAAGTGATTGTTTCTCGTATTAGTCACGACATGACATCATAACCTTGCAATTCAGAAGATGAAAGAGCTCCTAAGTATGTTCGTGAATAAAGTTCACATAATCAAAATTAGATCTTATAGGAAATGTTGGTGGCTCAAAGCAGGGAGGGGAACACACCTGACCATTTCAGCACAAAGAACTCGCACAGAGTTAGAATTAGGTTTGGTTATGAAAAGAACTGTTTGTGGTCGCGATTCCCATTTCAGCAAGATCTGAAAGAAAAGTATTCTTCATCATCAAAAGAAAGCGGCAGAGGACTGATAATCATCTGGTTAATGATTTCAAATACTGTGATTTTAAAGCAAATCATTAGTTATTACAAAATGAATCGGACAGTTCAAGACGACCAACCTGCTTATTGCTCCGCTCTGCTGTTGTTATATCCCCTTTTTCAAAGGATACAAAATCATGCTTATGCTGGCCATTTTTATCCCCATTACATCCCCATGAAAGTTTAAATGATGCCTTTCTTCCCACCATCTTGTGACTAGATCTTGGGTTAGGTCCAGGAACTTCATCTTGGAGAACCTCATGAGAACATATACCATGTTTTCCACAACATACACTCTGATCAGATACAGGTGTCTCAAGTGTTAGTTGGCTGGCCAGTTTTTCTAAGTTATTACTGGAACAACAGCTGCAGCCTGCACAATATAGCATTCTAGTTTAGTTTTTTCCCTTGTGGGGTGGGGTGGCGGGTTCCTTGACATAGTGTAACATTCCAGGGGACAGGGCCAAGAATTAGCTAAACCCTGCCCTATTTGGGCCGGGTCTATGTGCTTGCAGCAACTTGCTTCACCCAAAGAGTTAATTTTTTATGTGATGCATAAAAAACTTCAAGCATATGTTGTAACTCTATTGATAATAAACCTAACACTAGCAAAGCTAGTGACTGGGAGTTAAATGTGGTAAATTATTAGCAACTTTGAAGAGAAGCTAGATTAAAAAAAAAAACACGGAGCAGTAAGTTTGGCATGAATGCTGCATCCAAAATAATAATTTATAGCCTTATAATTGAAAACCATGAAGAATAAAGACCAACATCAAGGTACGAAACAATAAAATTGTAAAGTCCTTTCTTTGTGAGTAGAGGTAGTACTCCATGCATTGTTTTTCAAGTGAATGATTTAGAAGCAAACAATGTGTTATTTTTATTTGATGTTATTGGTTTTAACGTACGTTCACTCATCTTGTGCTATATTTTCCTAGAGGTGTGTACATTGTACAAGTACAAAACATCATATACAAAGCATAGATAGTACTGTATCGAATTAGTTGACTGACTGCTCAAGTTATGACTTCATCTTCTAAGAGTAAAATACGCTTTTGGTGATTAAAAAAAAAAGAGCCAAAGTCATCAACTTCATATGTATAAACTGACCTTTGATTTTAGTCTGCTGTTTCTGCGCTGCCTCTAGTTCATACTTCCGTTTCCACTCTGTCGCCTCTGCTTGAGCAGTAGCCTTCCCTTCTGCAACTCGTCGTAATGCTTTGGCAACAGCTTCAAATTTGACAAATTTATCGATTGTTATCCTTAATGTAATTATGTTGCACATTTATGCTGCATTTAAAATACGTCTATGCTTACTTCTCATAGCTTCTGAAAACTCAACAAGGTGTGCATCCGTTGACTTGATAGGAGTTTGTGGAAGGAATTCATAGGCTGCTTTCTCTGATTCTAGCAAACTAACTGTAGAGCTAGCTGTGGAGATAGAGCCGTTTTCACTTTGATGTGAGGCTATAACATCTACGTTTGCTTTCTCATTAGAAACCTGAAATACAACCAAGGTCTGTCAGTAAGACAAACAGAGGTTTGATAAGGGTAATAAAGCCAAACATTTTCTCTCTTTTCATTCAGAAACCAACAATGAATGTATTCAACAAAAATGCGTTTCGACTCTCAATTTTGTTTCAATGTGTTTATATAGCTATATCAAGTTTACCAATTTACAAGATACAACCCTGAGAGGCTATCAGATCGAGTCAGATTTCAAGCAACCTAAACGTTTAAGCTTCATAACCAATCCCCCACTAGCTTCAAGTTTTCTTTGAAAGGGACGCTTGAAGTTAACTTCAACCCAAAGCTAAAATATATTACTGAATTGCCAAGATGCTATTTGGGATTTGCATTCAGTGCGAGATGAAATAAGTCAATTAAAATCTCAACGCATCCTACTAGGCTTGTACTATGGAAATGTTAAGCTTGCATTGGCACATTAAAACGGGGGAAAAGGAGCTCATGTGCATCGGCATTGTTTTGTTACCAACAATTTGTCCTACTTGCAAGATAAGTTCTTATTGTACCCAAAAGCTATTTACCCAAAAAAAAACTAGTTACGAAACAAAATGGCTTCGTAAGACAAGAGTTCCAGCCCAGCCCTAAACAAAAACAAGCCGTTCAACTCAAGGATATTCTGGTCGTGCTGCACATGAGACAACCTCGAAATGGGCACACATTTTTAATAACTTTCTAGTTGTCCGCACGTACCGACTCGACCAGTGATCTGATGCTCGGAGCAGCTGGGATCGGAATCGGCCCCGGGCTAAGGGTCCGGAACTTGGAATTCGACTGCGCGGACTGAATTGCCTCGGAGACCGGCAGCTCCTGGCACAGAGAAACGACGCATTCAATCAGCACCAGCTAACCAGAACAATTCGAATTTCAAAGCTAGCTCCGCAATTCGAAACAATCGCAAAGCATGCAGCAAGCCAGCTGGTCCCGGAACACAAATCGCGCCGAATTTGGGCGCCCAAAACCCACTAGGAGTCCTCCCCAACTAGCAGAACGGATTGGGTGGGCGCGCGTACCTTTTCGACGAGCTCGTCGAGCGACATGGCCGCGCGATCCAGTCCACTTGGCTCCTCGCCGTCGCAGAAAAGTTCCCCGTGCTCCTGGTCTTGCTCGCGCGCGCCTTGTACTACTGCGCGGTTAGTGGTGATGCACTGCGTGGTCTCGGATTCGCACGGCGAGGAGGTGGGTGGTCGACCGGTGGGTGGGTGAGAGGCCGATGAGAGGAGCGCCACCACCTCCGCCCTCCCTGCCCGCTATTTATCGGCCTCAAGGTTGACGCCGACGGGCGCTGACCGGTGGGGAAGGACGAGGCGGGGCCCGCCTGCAGTGGGACAGAAGCGTGCCGTAACTTCAACCCAAAGCTAAAATATATTACTGCTAACTTTTCCACATGTGACCAAGTGGCTTAGCCTGAAACATCTGCATTCACCCATGATCCTATTTGGGATTTGCATTCAGTGCAAGATGAAATAAGTCAATTAAAATCTCAACGCATCCTACTAGGCTTGTACTATGGAAATGTTAAGCTTGCATTGGCACATTAAAACGGGGGAAAAGGAGCTCATGTGCATCGGCATTGTTTTGTTACCAACAATTTGTCCTACTTGCAAGATAAGTTCTTATTGTACCCAAAAGCTATTTACCCAAAAAAAAACTAGTTACGAAACAAAATGGCTTCGTAAGACAAGAGTTCCAGCCCAGCCCTAAACAAAAACAAGCCGTTCAACTCAAGGATATTCTGGTCGTGCTGCACATGAGACAACCTCGAAATGGGCACACATTTTTAATAACTTTCTAGTTGTCCGCACGTACCGACTCGACCAGTGATCTGATGCTCGGAGCAGCTGGGATCGGAATCGGCCCCGGGCTAAGGGTCCGGAACTTGGAATTCGACTGCGCGGACTGAATTGCCTCGGAGACCGGCAGCTCCTGGCACAGAGAAACGACGCATTCAATCAGCACCAGCTAACCAGAACAATTCGAATTTCAAAGCTAGCTCCGCAATTCGAAACAATCGCAAAGCATGCAGCAAGCCAGCTGGTCCCGGAACACAAATCGCGCCGAATTTGGGCGCCCAAAACCCACTAGGAGTCCTCCCCAACTAGCAGAACGGATTGGGTGGGCGCGCGTACCTTTTCGACGAGCTCGTCGAGCGACATGGCCGCGCGATCCAGTCCACTTGGCTCCTCGCCGTCGCAGAAAAGTTCCCCGTGCTCCTGGTCTTGCTCGCGCGCGCCTTGTACTACTGCGCGGTTAGTGGTGATGCACTGCGTGGTCTCGGATTCGCACGGCGAGGAGGTGGGTGGTCGACCGGTGGGTGGGTGAGAGGCCGATGAGAGGAGCGCCACCACCTCCGCCCTCCCTGCCCGCTATTTATCGGCCTCAAGGTTGACGCCGACGGGCGCTGACCGGTGGGGAAGGACGAGGCGGGGCCCGCCTGCAGTGGGACAGAAGCGTGCCGCCTGTCAAGCGAGACGCGGAGCCTTCCTGGTCACTGCCGGGAGGGAAACTGGTTGGTGGGTCCACGACGCTTTTGGCTTTTGTTCCTCTTTTTATAGGAATTGTTAATTAATCAGTTAACCCCCAACGTTTGAGGAGGAATGTGATGTCTATGTCAGGAAAAGAACAAGAGGTGTGCATAGTTGCATTGGGAGCATTTCAATGAATTTTTGGGGTTAAAAGGAATGATATAAATCAGTACGCAAAAAGAAAAATCATTGGAATGCTTCAGACTTTTGCGGTAGAAAGAATTACTTTCTATATTGTAGTTACGAATGGCCCTTTAGCATTTTCAAATACAAGGCATTATGTGGCATCTGAATTGTTGTTTGCGCCTAGAGGCATCTTTCAGCTTATTGGTTAAGAGAAAATCCAAGCGTGCACTCAACATGTAACCAAAATGATTTGAATAGCTCAAGGATGACATAGACAACCAATAAGCTACATACTCATTTTCTCAGAAAAAAAGGTTTATTTCTTATATTTGATTGACTAATTCTGGTCATTTGTTAACTAGGTGTTTCTTGTCCAAAGATGGGCACATTTATCCTCAGAAATTGTTACTTGTTTTAGACACCACTGAACCAAAGAGATTGAGGTCGCATGCTCCCAAACGGCGCGGCGAAACGTTCAAAAGCATTTCCACGGGTCCTGGTCGTCGGCTAGGAAAAGTTTGCCGGAACAAAATCTCTTTTCTGATTACAATATAGTGGGAGTGGTTGGCAACGATCCAACAGCATGTCAATGCAAAGGCAGTATGACCGACCCCAAGTCTTATTAAGCCACTCCAACGCAGAGAAAGAGGAATTGATGTCGTTTTGCTAGTGCCTGCGTTGGACTTGTTGAGAACCTACGGACTGCCTTTGTTTCTTCAGATCGGAAAAGGGTTTCAGACTCCTATTCTTCAGAGGGGCTTTGTGTTCTTGCCACACGGCTTTTGCTCTCGCTTTCAGAGACGTCGGAAAAAGTTCAGTCCAAGGTCGCCTAGCAGCCGTTTGGCATCTATTAGATTCTTTGTAGCAGCACTTTTTGCTTGATATAATAGCTGCTCCAGGTGAGCCTATTGGCTCCAAAGTAAAAAGGTTTTTATTATACTAGCAAGGTAATAAAATGTTGGAATTCATCAGTAACCAAGCTCTGAAATCTGAAGGATGTAACAGTAACTCGCAAGCGACAGGAAACTGGCCACGCGGTAGATCGCAGAGTATGCCCAACATCCGGGAATGAGGAATCACACTGACTTTTACTCGGGAAAGGATAAGCATATGTGCAACAACTGAGAAAGATCAACGATTGTGGCCGTTGGTCCGGATTTGGCTTGGCCGGCGGTCGTGCAGGCACGGCTTCTCTTGAGTCTTGACTTGTTTTTTGGCCGCAAGGCAATAGAAAAAAAAAAGGTGGTTGCGTTCTTTTTTTTTTTGGCAGCGGAGACGCGTTTTACAGCGCGTTCGTTGGTTCGCCGGACGTCTAAAAGTCAGCGGCAGCAGCAGCACGATCGCGTCGGAGGCCAGACCGGAGACCCTCAGGCAGCGGGGAATCGGATGAGATCGCGGCGCGCGTGTAGGGCGCGCGCGCGCTGGTGGATGCGATGACTTGCGCTGCGTCGCAGGCAGCTCGCGACCAGTGCTGTGGTTGACACGAGGTGAGGTGGGTAGCGGGTGGACTGCCACCCACTCTTCCGGTCTGTCCCGGAGCAATGGAGACACACATGCAGCAGGAGACGGTGATCAAATGCGATGCAGAGTGTGCATGCAATCACGCGACACACAACTGTTTCTTCTCGCCAACCATCGGATTGCGTATTCCAACGCTACAAGCGAAGCGATTAGAAAGGAGACGTCATACAGATCGATCTTCAACAGGCCTGCCTACCTCAAGACAGCACAACGGATCAGCATGCCCGTGTTATTACAGTTCGAGAGCACCTTTGCTCCTCCCCAACCCAACTGATGTGTGCTTCTATCTGAAACTTCAGCCACAGTTCCACACACGTAGAGTGATAGTGATATGCATTATCTGAAGATTGATGGGAGTTTTTGGTTGTAGCTGCACCCTCTCGGCCTCTCAGATAGATCCGTCGACTAAATATAAAGCATGTCACATTCGGTGGTGGTTGGCTCCCATAAGCCTCGGTCACATTCCTCGTGGAAAATAACACTGAATTAGTCAGGGCCCGTGAAGTCCACCCAGCAACATCAGCTCTACATACAAACCAGAGAATGACCAGTGAGGCAGTGACAGATCCAATGTACCGACCGTCGTTGCTTGCCACCTGCATGCATAAATAAACAGAACCCCATCTCTGTGTTAGAATTGCAGACGCTTGTAGCAGTAACTACGAAGACTTGACCGGATACCGCTCAATGGGTCAAACATCATCTTAGACTAAACTATATCTTTATTTCGGATCGACGTGCAGCTGCATTCGTTAGCATGCACTCACTAGATTAAGCAAATTCAGACAGAAGAACATAATGAGTGAGGTGTTCATTCCATTGACATTGATGGCACTAAGAATTATTCACTTCAGGGTCCAGCCACTATCAATCAGATCATAAGATCTTTCGGATAAACACTGCAGCAACTAAATGAATAATTTATACAAACGGTGCACCTTGTACTGATGCAAGTTCTTTCTAATAAAATTGTTCTGAACATTGAAATAGTCATTTTAAACAGTCAAACTGAGCTGATCAAATCAAGATATCGAACCAGCGGTGATGAAACAAATGAAATGGAAGAGCAGGAAAGTTGAAGTCCTACATATACACAAGTAAATCAATGTGCCAGTGAACCATCAAAAGCATACCTCAAGCCCACAACCTGATAGTTAAGATCCACCTCTTCTAGTGCAATACTGATAATGCCATCTCAGTAAAAGATTCTCCCAATTCCTAAGGCTTATCATACTCCTCTTTTTCAAATATTGATTTTAAATAAGATGTGAACCGGATGGATGAATGGAACAGCGGCTGCCTCTTGGTGAAGAAAGCTTCTGGTGAGGATATGACCTTACTGTCTAACTCGGGCCTGAAGGATGCTGAACAAGTCTGCGATGCTTTAAAATATGGAAATAGGGATAAGGAGCTGCCTCTGTTCTCCCACTTGAGATTATCCCACCACGTCTTCTCACCTCTAATCCTCTTTAATTTGCCCATGTCATGCCCAAAAGGTATCTTCTTCAGCTTTGGGCAAGAAAACACATCAATGTATTCCAGAGAAGGGAAGTCCACTCTAGAACTACAGAAGCAATCCAGCCTTGGCAAAGAACTCAGTTGCAGAATTTTTAGTTGCCGAAATACTTGGACACGACCTTCATCTTTTACTTCCGTACTACTTGGGATCTCCATGTCAACTATCTGCTTCATTTTGTTGCAGAAGGACACATCCAAATGCTCCAGATATGGTAGGTCTAGGATGCATGATAGGTCCTTCAGTTGGCAAGTTTTCCCCACAGTAAGGACACGAAGGTTCTGAAGTCGTTCCAACCTAATATTCTCAAGTCTAGGAAGATCCCAAAAGGTAAGAAACTCCAGCCTCAGAAGATGATAACCATAAGAATGCCGGTTGTTAGTAGCAGAGAACTCCTTCAAGTCTGAACAGGCCATCACATTAAGAACAAGGACACTTTCTGGTACAGTGAGAGTTAGAGATGTCTCTCCATTTAGTATATATAAACCAAGAAATCTCACATGGATTCCACGTATGCCAAAGAGCCTCTGTAGGGTACTCACCTTCTTTACTGTTATTCCCAGAGCTTTGAGTTCTCTAGTTAAGCAAGCCAATTCCTCGACTCTAAACTCATCATACTCCATGTGATTCCTCAAATCAAAATCTACTTCACAGCCGGCATACCTGCTACCATATAGGTTTAGCACCTGTAGCATTGATAAATTTGAAAGAACACCATAGGGTATCTTCTCCAAGAAATCCATATAGTTCAAATGCAAGTACTTTAACTTCTTTAATTGCCCGATCGACTCAGGCAATGATTTAACATGTGTTTGCTTCAGTTCCAGATACTGTAGTTCAACTAGTGTGCCAATTTCTTCCGGAAGTTCTTTGATGGGAACCCAAGACAAGTCTAAATAGGACACATATAATATGCTTTGGAAAAAAGAAGCTGGTATCACCTTCAATTGAAAGTTCTGCTGAAGAGACAGAAATTGGACGTTGGGGCAGTTGATGGCCTGAGGAAGTTCATTGATATAATTGCACGAGTGATATATTATTGGCAGACCTCCAATTCTCTATGTCTCTGTTAGAAATGTCATGTAGTCCAACCCCTGCTCGAACAAACCATTTTGTGCTGTCTTCACTGCAATCTGAAGATATCCACAATGCCATGTCTCGGATGATGTCATGTACTCTAACCTCAGTATCTTCTAAATAACCAGTTTCTAGTAAGCATGCATTCTTTAAGTACTCGATAATCAAATAACCCTTGTTGTATGCTTCCTCTATAGTATCATACTCTATTAGACCCATCCCCATCCAACAGTCTATGAGTTCGACTTTCCATATTGAGTAACCTTCAGGCCATAGAGAACAACACAAGAAGCATTCTTTGATCTGTTTATCCTGCAGATAATCATAACTTAATTTTAGCCTAGTGTAAATGTGGACAACATTCCCCATATTTGGGATCTCATGAATGCGAGACTTCTTGAGATATGATAATGCAAGTGCCCACTCATGATAAGTCCTTTTTGTAGCCATGGCACGGCCAAGAGCTGCTAGAGCAAGTGGCAAACCCCCACATTCTTCTGCAACTTCCTTCGCTAGATTTTCAATCCTAGCATCTGAATTAATAGCATCCTCTGTTGCATTTCCTTTGAATAGTTGCCAAGAGTTCTCTTGGTCCAAGCATTCCACACAGATAGTCCTGTGAGATCCCATACGTCCACAAACATTCTCGTCACGAGTTGCAATAATTATCTTTTGCTTATTCAGGCCATTAGGGTGTGGAATACCAGCATCTGCCAGATCCAAATAGTCCCATAGATCATCTATCAGGAGTAAGAATTTTTTTGTCCTTAAGAAACTTAACATAGATGATGCCCGCACTTCCATGCTGGAATCTGGTTTTATGAAGAGCCCAATCTTTTCAGCAATGTCTGCTTGAAGCTGCACCATTCCACAGGCCATAGATGCCACAACATAAATAACAAGGTCAAATCCACAATTTTCTTTGATCACACCTAAGAAATGATTGTTGATTTTTCTGAGCAAAGTGGTCTTACCAACTCCTCCCATTCCCCATATCCCAACAGTTCCAACTTTTTCATCTTTGAGGTGATGAAGAACTTTGCTTAAATTACAGTCTGTCCCATTTGTTACAGGCACAGTAGGCACTTCTTGCACGAAATATGGTGGAATCTCAATCGATACCTGTTTGAATGCACCTTTTTCATGCAACATTTCAGCTTCCTTGAGTTTCTTGGCAGCCCGTGTTCCAATTTCATACTTTGACCAATAATTGAAAGGTTGCCTTCGCTTCTTCTGCCCATTTTTCAGTTCACTCAGTTCACTTTCCATTGCTGCCACCTTCTCTATCCATTCAGTTACTTCAGGGTTACATATTTCTTGCTTCCTTTCAGAGTTCTTGAGCCGAATTTGGATTTCATGTTTCCTAGCTTCCAGGCCTTTTACAGTACTGACCAGCTTTTCAACATTCTCTTCCATTTCTGTTAAATATTTCATGTGTGTGATCACAGGATCCCATAAATGAGATGCCAAAGTACTTGTTATGAATTCTACCACCATAAAAATCGACATGTATAAGGTAAAGGAGGTGATGGACAAGATAATGGATTCACCAGCTACTACTTATTCGTTAGTATCAGGACCTGCAGCAGGTGAAAAGCATAATAAAAGGTTAAGTATTCAGTAGAAAAGATGAACATCAGTTGCAAAAACAACTGAAACTTTGTGATGCACGCTGGTCTCCTGTTTCTATCATGTAGTGACCGAAATGAACAGAGATGTAAAGCATGCATACTTTGTAACTTTAATTATTAATTATCATTATACCGTGTTCACCGTAAATAGATGTTCAGTGCAGAAGACAAATCAACATAGGAAGAAAAAAAGCCATGCAAATGTCTAAACAAAAAAACTAAGACAAGGCTTGTAACGACTTCCGCACGATCTTAGGCACAAAACAACTAGGAGAAATATACAAAGGACCACGAATTTGAAGTTTGGTTGAACAATTCAAGCAGGAACGTTTGTCTTCCTTTGTTTCATCCGGATTTTAGCAAGTAGCCTGTGGCAAGGCATCATAATGAACTGTACACTTGAAATCCAGTGTCCCAAAACAATATAATGCTATATACTATGTTTTGCGTGTCTCCCGGTATTTCCCAAGGACTAGGTCATCTCAATGGGTTTAGAAACCACACGTTTCTCTGTTCGTCCACCCACTATTCCATTTCCACCTTTGTTTGTTCATCTACAATTTTTATCCTCTCTATGTGCGTGTTCCCAATGTCTGCATCTCTTTGTTCATCTATAATTAAAGTCCAGTGGCAACTCTTGGTTCATCTATAATTACATGGACTTGTTCCAGACAAAATTTAGTGGACAAAAACTATACAAGACTAGTTTACAACTGACACCGGCAGTGAAAAAGGAGTTCTAAGGCTTCACTGGCAATTTGTCGAGCACATGACAGACATCTCAACACAAAAATGAGGAAGAGCGCAGCATCACGAACGATCGTGCATGGGAGGGAAGGAATAAAGCAAAATTTGTTAGTGCGCAGTCACTAGTGCATTGAAACCACAAATTCACATCAAAATTTGAAACATCTACAGCTAACTGGCCTAGCCACAGGAGATAAATATCCGCGACTAATTGATAGATGCAGGCCTGTAAGATATCAAAACAATAAGGGCACCGAAGTAGGCTACTCATTAACAACGGAGATCAGTGTACCTTGCACGACAATCTCAAGCTCATCGAATGCGAGGGAGTAGAAACCTCGGACAGCGAGGCGAAAAATAAAGGGTGCTCAGCTCGGAATATGCTTGTGGTGTGATGTGCCTCAGTTTCGTAGGAAATTTCAGATGAGACCACGAGGTGAGAATCTCACCTCCAAAGATTCACCGCGTTGGGCTCTCGCGTGCCGCTGACTCCGCGTCAGCGACAGCGAACTGCGCTGAAGTTGGGGGGAAATTAAAGGAAGACGCGCGAGGACTGGCGACTCGCGACGCCTGACCTGCGTGGCGGAACAGCGGCGAAAAGCACCGGACGACGGCGACCGCGAGCCTAGTTCCGCCGGCGCCTGCAACGGCGCCGCGTGCCTGAATTCCATGCGCGGCGGGCTGGCCGGACGCTTGGCTACACTGCAAGTTTGTATCTCAACGCGGCGAGACGGCATCACGGCGGGCGCCTCGTAGTGTGCTCACATACCCATCAAATCTAACCAGCCTAGCC
>LAPY01003190.1:1704-12842 GCA_000970635.1 Eragrostis tef | reverse complement strand
TTTTTTTTTTTTTGGGGGGGGGGGGGGGGTAACGGGCGTTCGATCTCCTCTGATGAGAAGTGAAAACAGAACAGACAGCTAAAAAGAAACATGGACAAGCCATTATTCATCCTAGACTGCTAGATCTTCTCATAGATCGAGGAATCAGAAGAGAGGCTAGCTATCGCCAAGCAATCTTTCGAAAAAGCTATCCCCAAGCAGGTTCGGACTTTGATTAGGACAACAAACAGCAAAGGGAATGACACCGTCGCAACGGATACATCGAGGGCTAACCCTAGCTCGAAAAGTTATACATCTCACAAGACAGATACAGTGCACCCAGATGTTAAAGTAAGTAGCATGCTACTATTTGGACTTGCGTGACACCACAGGACACAGATTTCCCAGCGTTTCTCTGCTGCGCTGTTTTATGCTTCAATTCATGGATCGATGCTTTTAAATATATATATAATTATATATCATCGACCAGGACCGTCCCAACTTGCACCGTTTCATGAGGATAAGCGTCCTTAGTTCGATGTCATTAGCTGGCAGTAGAGACCTAACACCTGCGGTGACATGAACCTGGATGCAAATCCAGAACACGTACGGCTGTAAATTAAGCATATATACTCATGAATTCAGTCACTTTGGCCAAAGCGTACAGTGTCTAGTTACAGTATAATATATATGACAACTAAAAGACGTGCGAACCTTGTTTAGAGAAAAGTATAGCACATACATGATGTGGGTGCACCTCTTATTCGATCAGGGCCATCGAAGGAGGGGAAATATATCATGACCATCTTTGCATTACTGAAAAAGGATTGGGTACACATAAATGTATATGATGCTTGATAAATTCAGAGGTGCAGTTGTCACGACTCACTACACCCGGAACTCTATGACAACTTACAATTTCAATTCTTGCATTGTGTGATTTAAATTTGAAACAAGAAACCCCTGACCATGTTCTATCTGGTCACGATTTGTATATGTGCGTCAGTCAACAACCATATGTTCAGCTGCACGCTCTGCATGCATGCTACCTATTTCCGATCCCCCCTCTCTCTCTAGCATAATCCACAGGACAATCCAACAGAGAGTACGGCTAATTCAATAAACTTCTGTTCCCTTCGCAAAAAATAAAATAAATTTCTGCCCAATCAACTAGTCATTAACTAGTATCTTTTCCCAAAATATGGCATGGTGGTTTGGCCTAGCAAGATCCATTCACCAAGATCGTAGCACAATCTTGGCTTTTCCACACAGTACATCAGCTACTCAGCTAGCTAGCCAAGGCCAAGCAGGCTCCAGCCGAATATTTATAGCTTGAAGTGGCCGGCTGGCGCCCGGGGACACAAAGCCTGAGATGGACACGGCGGCGGTGCTGCTGCTGCTTGCGCTGGTCGCCGTTCTTCTTTGGTGCCCTCTTGTGCTGCCACCGCTGCCGCCTACTCCACCGGCGCTCTTCGTCTGGATCCCAGCGCTCATGCTGCTTCTCCTCCTCGTCCTTGCTTTCTTCCCAGCTAGGTAACCCAGTTATTAGCTGAAACTCAGAAGGTTTGTTTCTAGACTCCATGGCTGAAACTTTTGGTGTCGTTTGGTTGAGAGTTTCTACAACAGTTGCATGTAAAAAGCTCAAAAATAACATTATATGTATGTTGTCATGCCGTTGCCGTTTGATCTACATCTCACTAAGTTAGCTTCCCTCTTTAGGTGTTTGAATTGATCTGAAAGAGAGTATAAATCCATGGTGATGGAAGAGCAATGAAGCTATTGAGCGCAAAAATTGGATGGGGTCTACACAGCAAGCACCTAATCTCTGGACTGAATGTTTTCTGCTTAGTGTTTACGAAATACTTTGACAGTGCTGTATATTAAATAAAGACGCGTTGCGTATTTGTGGCGGTGAAAAATGCAAAACGGTACCGGTTTCCAGAATACATGTATGACAACAAAATTTGACAGGAGATACTATTTTGTTTCTGATGATTTCATGTGAACCTGTCGGAAAATTTACCGGATGTCAAGGATATTCCGGTTTCTAGATAGTACCCTTTTGTACCAATTGCCAAAAAGAAGGCACTCTTTTATTTATACTACAATTTTTTTAGATAGTGGACTCTTATCTATTTGTATAAGAAAACATTCATGGATTATGCAACTATATATATATATACTCGATCAAGTGGCGTCTTTTTGGCACAAAATATAACTAAACGGTACTGCATAGCATACAGATATTCTTGTTTTGCTGGATTTATTGCACATAAACTATTGAATTTTTTGAAATATAAAGGAAACCTTTTTTTCTCTGAACACTACAAACAAACACTACAAGTAGTAATTTGTAAGATTTTTTTTCCACTGGAATACATAGAAGGATCTAGGACGTGTTTTGGATGTAGCTAATGAAAGAAAAGCTGTCTGCAGATCTCCACATAAAAAACGAGGACATACATGTGCATGTTTAAAAATATACGGCATATGTATATTAAAAAGATATTCCAGCTTCGACATTAAAAAGATGCATGTAGCTATGTTATATAGAGAACATATGTTGTGGCTGAAGCATCGAAAGCAAAGCTAGGTATGCTTCATTCCTTTAATTACATGGAGGGGCAAGTAATTATCTAAAGATTATAATACTTTCGCAGTTATTTCACAATAATTAGTTCGATTCCCGCATGATTCAGCGCAAACTCATGCCGCATTGCAAAGCACAATGTACACCTAATAAATTAACGGAATATATAAGGTGCAAATTCAACAGCGCCTGCTCATAAGAGTGAGAAAATGGCATGCATGCTTAGTTTAGTTCATGAGACCTCCAGTGTCATGTTTTACTACTCCCCACCTTTTTTTTTCCAGCGTGGAAACTGGGTCTCCAATTCTACACTGGTTCTGGCGTTGGAGCTGTGATAAGTAGGCCACTGGCCCAATGCCAGCGTCAGCGCGCGGTCTCGATGAGCCCATCTCATGCCCGCGCATGTCGCCTCCAATGGGGGTCTAAGGCTGGGATACTCTTTTTCTCATTATCTAAAAAAAATGACTTTTGACTCTACTTTTTTTTAAAGAAAAAACTGAAATCGATCGCGAGCACAGCAGCGAGTGCCGACTGCCGAGCGCTGGTGCCGTTCGTGTTCCTCTGTCGCCTGAGCGAAGCGACCACGCCGCGCGCGCCAAGGGTGGCCGGCCGGGCCCCGTGCGCGCGTCGTCGGAGACACAACACGAGCCGTCACTCACCTGGCGCCGCGCACAGGCTGCATGCGCCCCACCACTTCCCTGTTGCCAACCAAGTTGCCTCTGCTTTCGGGGACGTTTCGCGGAGCTTTTCGCCGAGCGCACTGAACCTGGCCGATCCAAGGGGAGGATGCCTTGGCGTCGTACCTCGTACCAGAGCCACTTGTGTCAAACCTCGTCAGTCCAGGACTCCACCAGGCTGAGGAACCAAGTCCTAGCTGTAGGCTGTAGCTAACAGCCGGGCAAACTCTCGAGGGAGCTTGACAGTCTCGGTGCCGCGCATCAGATTAACAGTCTCGGTGCGCTGCACTTCCACATCGAGATAACGTAGACCCTAACGCATTGCCAGATCGAACTAGAGTTGAACTGGTGACTCTCTCCCGGAAGACGAGATCGAGCACTGTTCGAGAGGAGTGATAGATAGGGGTAATCAATCAGTACAATGTTCCGACTGAGGAGTCCCAGTTGGCCGGAGGTGCCCGGCCATTGGCGCTGCGCGGTCGCAGGCAGCCCATGTGTGTGCTGCGGCCAACTTGGAATGCATGCACTGGACCTTGAATGATTCAGTTTTCCGTCTGTTTTGCGGTTCAAATGTCACTTTGGCTGCTCAATTGGAGGGGGCAGGCAGAGGAACGCAGCTAAAGGGAACATCAAAGAAGTCACTTTTAATTGGCTTGGTGCTCTGAATGATCGCAGCGCACCACTGAGTTGATACTACTAGTAGTAGTAGTGCTTCCGCAGACAATATTTAAAAGCCTAATAAATAATAGGAATCCTTCTCGTTCGGCTCCAAATGCTGATGATCATCCCACTCCTCGTATCCTTGTTTGGTCTGATGAATAGAATGAGTTGGTCAATCTTCTGTCAGACAACATTTGGAATACAATCATCCCGTCACGTTGGATCAAAATTCATTAGGATGAGCGACTCCTCAGACCAGGCAAGTTAAAAACGACCCGTTTCATTAACAGGCTATTGAGACACATCATAATTTGAATCTCTCTGGGGAAGAAACCGAACATGCAGGATTTGTCAACACGTAACTAAGAATCATATTCAGCCCAGAATCCGGGAAACCGGACTACCGCTGGTTTTGGAAATCCGCCAGCAGCAGGTAGCCCTGCCCCATAACTGATGCCCGGGGGACCTCACCTAAATCCCGGTCGGCAACGACATGGGTGCCCTTCCCGTCAAAAAACACAACCTGGGTGCCCACCCGATTCCTCGACCTCCCAGAACAAACGGGTCCCCAACCAGTCAGTGTCAGTGTAGTCTTTGTACTGAACCTGAAAGCACCAAAGAATCAACAATGCCAAGTCGCACAAACACACATACAAAACACCCCATCTGCTTCTGCAGCTTCAGGCTGGCCATATATATAGTTCCCCGGCTTCCCATTCCACTGGATACAATCATACAACATTTTCTCCGATATACATCACTTCCTCACAACAAACACGGTCATCTAAGAGTCCCAAGACTGGAGCCAGTTTGCCGCTGGACAAGGCAGAAGTTCCTTCCTTCAAGCTGCAGGACTAGAGTCGGCGATGTACAAGGGCGTCCTGGTGATGTCGCTGGTGGCTGCGGTGGTCCTCCTGTGGCTGCCATTGGTGCTGCCACCACTACCGCCGCCGCCGCTAATCCTTCTCTTGGCTCCTGTGGTGTTGATGCTCCTGCTCTTCTCCCTTGTTCTTGTCCCGTCTCACAACTGTGCATACCCGTCTCCAACCTTCACCCAGAATCAACAATATTTGATGGCCAGGTACTTCCCGCTGTCAGGTTTTATTCCTCATCCATGTACCATTTCTTCACTTTATTGGGTATATATATGATATTTATCATACAACATACAACAGTCAGACGGCCCCCAGGAGAACTTCTGTTCTGCCTTCAAAGCCCGGATGAAGCACCATCTTTCTTGGAGTAAATCAAAGAAAAAATGAATACCAACTAGTCATTCCTGTTGTGGAAAGAATTCCCCAAATCCCCCCCCCCCCCCCCCCCCCCGCCGCTAATCCTTCTCTTGGTTCCTGTGGTGATGATGCTCCTGCTCTTCTCCCTGATTCTTGTCCCGTCTCACAACTGTGCATACCCATCTCCAACCTTCACTCAGAATCCACAACGTTTGATGGCCAGGTATTTCCCGCTGTCAGGTTTTATTCCACATCCATGTACCATTTCTTCACTTTATTGGGTATATATATGATATTTATCATACAACATACAACAGTCAGACGGCCCCCAGGAGAACTTCTGTTCTGCCTTCAAAGCCCGGATGAAGCACCATCTTTCTTGGAGTAAATCAAAGAAAAAATGAATACCAACTAGTCATTCCTGTTGTGGAAAGAATTCCCCAAATGCTGTGCCTGTGGGAGGCTGTACAACAGTAATCCGGCAGTGAGTACCACTGCACCAGCAACAAAGCCAGGTGGTAGAGATGATGCCACACCGATGTATGGCAGTGGTAAGGTGAATGCATAGATGGACAGCGGAACTGCACAAGAAAACTATCATTAGTGACCAGCTCATATGGAAAGCTACAAATTACTTGAAAGTCTTCTTGCACACGGTAGCAACAAGAATGATGAGAAATTGAATGTTGTTGAATGTGTTCCTGTTAAGCCTATGAATTGTCAAACTCCAAATTTTTCGCTTTATTTCTAGACATTATGATCCAGCCACTACTGCCAGTGCATGAACAGCACCTGCCAAACAGCGATGGAGACGCTTAACTATTAGTAGCTAGCAACTGACTGGTAGGAGAGAAGCAGGTCCCTGACTTATTGATTAAGATTCAGTCTTTTTCTTTTTGTGGAACGATTCAGTCTGAACAGTAGTTTTCTGCTAAAGCAGCACACGAAATAGATGCACAAATTCAGCATCTCACACAAGAGCAAAAAAAAAAGGGTAGACAATAATGAAGTAGGCAGAGAAATTTAAGGTGTGTGTTCTATCTTCCCCCACCGGCCCACCCCACTCTCCCATGATTTGAACTTCCAAGCATGTGCTTTTCTCCCTTCCTAAGCTTAATATGCTCTATAAAGTTCAACATAAAATATAATTTTAGTAGGAACTCAATAGGCTTTACTTCCAGGTTAAATGCTTCTGTTTTCTACGCAACTCATCAGTTGGGCACAGTGTCTGCGGTTTGAACCATCCTAATGCCCAGTTCCAATCTCTAACCAACATACAGATCAAATCTATAAACTTACAAGTTGCAAAACGGTAATATGGAAAGAACTAGGTGAGACATGTAGTCCTATCGTCCGTACTGTTGTCCTTGCTAGTTATATATAAAAAAACTCGATCCGGGGGTTATGACCGCCCCCACAGCATTCAATTAAGAAGAAGTCGACCTCCTCTCACGGGTCGAGAAAACCCCTAAACCCCCCCTCCCCACCGTTACAGAGGGACCCAACACCCTGAGAGGTGACCAGCTGGGCCGACCCACTGCCACAACCCCCTGGTTGGGCAGCACCGTTGCCACAGCGCGACTGGGCAGGGTCTTCTTTTACCAATGCTTTGGTATGGGAAGAGGCGAGGGGATTTTTTTAACCCAGCTCGGAAATTCGACCCCACTGGGGGTTGAACCCGGGACATGGGAGTTGCTACACGGGTGTCTTGACCACTCAGCCAAAACCCCTTTCGCTCCTTGGTAGTTATATGACAGAATGAACCTGTGAACCACAACAATGCTGTCACCAGAGCAAACATTTCCTCTGTGAAACATATCATTACAACTCTGCCTGATAACCCCCAGTGAGGTTTGTTAAGTTACGACCGATAACTCATTTCGACTTATTTATTTTATCCTGCTTCATCTGGATATTGTACTAGATTCTACGTAGCAATGGGTCACTATTTTCATCACGTCCAATAAAAATGTCCAGTCCATGTTGCGCTTCATGGTACATCCAGCCAACTTACTATTTGTATTGTGCAGCACAAGTTGGGATTAAGATTGCGTCTCCGCGAGCAGAAAAAATCATCATGGCCAACACAAACCAGTCAACTCTCACCACGGTACTTGAAGAATTGGACTACAAGGATTTCCCTAATATTTCAAGGCGTACCAATGTATCAAAGTTGGTCACCAATTATTCTTGGAAAAAGGTAGTATTAATTTGGGAGAAGTATGCCAATGTTTCCAAAAAGAGATGATCCAAACTTTTAAAAGGTATGAAACACTCAAGTCTGACTTGTAACTACCAGCACCGCTACTAATCATGTTACTAGTTCTTGCAAGAGCACCTGGACCCAGTTCTTTCATCCCCAACAAAAAAAGACAAAACAAAACAAAACTTACTGTCCTCACCAATGCAGTGGTTTGTTAGGTTAGGTTGGAAGCACGGTATGAACCAAATTTAGTAGAACTTGTGTATAGTCGTAATAAGGTTCCATAAATTTAAGTAGACGTCGATAAATTGCTTAGAAAAGTTTTATTCAGTAGAAAAACAGATTAGGTTAGTCAAACTATATATTGGATACACTATCGCTGTCTCATGGCACCTGAGTTGGAACTGAACGCCTCACCAACCTTAAACGTCTGTATATGGTACTTTGCCATTAACATAGCACATGGTGACTTAGAAAATGAAATCAAATTCCTATCTGTGCTATTCACCAGTGTAAGTAAGGTGTGCTCAAGTATGTAAACCTGAGAATGTTGAAGCCAGGCAAGATACAACTGCCGAAGAGATCTTTATTAGGTGTAGTAGCGATATATTGAATCCCATGTTAACCAATACAAATAGTAGTGGTAGCAGCGGTGCCCCTTCACAACCTGAAAAGTTCAAAAGTTTAACAATAAGATGCCCGTTCAGTATGCTTACAAAATTCGAGACTTCTTTTATAAAAAAGAAAAAACAATTCAATGCTTATGTTTTTTCAATTCAAAATTAAGTACAACATTTTTAAAAATAAAATGTTAAAATGTTGACGTGATCCATAAGTTCAATGTTGACTTATGAGTTCTCACAATGTTATAAGGTTCAAATCAAATAAGCAGATGAGACTAATTAAGTACAAAAATAGAACCAATGCAAATTTCAGAAAGCAAATGTACATAGTAATAAATCGTGAGTGGCTATTCCATTTTTAAGAGGCGTCACGTTCTGCATTTAGCTAACTGTGACTAGGAAAATAGCAACATACCAGAAGAAAGTGATCCCATATTTAAGAAGCAGGCTGCACCACCTTTGATATATGCTGGAAGTAGATGAAATGGAACTCCCCATAACTTTGACAGGAAAGGAAGCAAGAGGCACATACAAAGCGCCTGAAATGGTAATTTTATAAATTATGATGGATGTCTGATATATACTCCATGCAGAATAGTAGACAATAGGATCATGTTCATACTTGATAAGCAGAGCCATATGAGTTGACAACAAAAAGGTCAACTGAGCCACCCTGGAAACAAAGGCATTGAACAGACACAAATTGGGTTAGAAAGTTTATCATCGTTAATAATTTTATCATGGTGAATAATGATAACAACGGGAGGAAGTGAATACCTTCAGTTTCTTAGCAGCATCTATAAAAATGATTTCCTGTAAATATAGGCATTCGTTGGATCAGGTAAAAGTGGTCAACTAAATCACAGCAACCAGTTATTTGCTTAATTAGACTTGCTACCTTCAATACTGTATCAGCAGCTTGGAGAAAGAATGATATAATCATTAGTAGTGGCCACACAATTCCAGTACCTTTTAATGAAGCGCCAGTGCCTCCGCTACACATGTCAAAGATTAAAGTTAGTTATTATTCATGTCAAGAAAACACAATATCCCAGTCAAAAACAAGACATCAATTTAACATTATCATTCAGTTTGCTCATGCAGCACAAAACAATTCCTTAAACCCTTTTCTACTGTCTCTCACACTATTGCAATGGCAAACGAAGTAATATTTAATACTCTAACATGATTCAATGCTGAAGCATAGTGACAAATTCTCCTTACAGCTGTAAAACAGTTCCTTAACCCCGAACGCTATCGAATATCATCTCTTACCATATTGAAACAACAAACAAAACTATTTTGAATATATCAAAGATGGTGAGACATGATATCAGATCCTCCATGCTTAGGAACAAAGGGTGAAACATTTTTTTCAAACCATGCACAAAATTTTTAACAGCATGCCGAATTTCATTTCAGCAGTCGCAATGAATGAAATTTATAATACTCTAAAAACACATTCCCAAGAATGCCCACTTTAGCGGAATGCTATTCCCAAGTACTAATAAAATTTCTCAGTTCTCCCAACAATCAATGGTGATTGTCCATGTCTCATTTAAGACATCATTATCAGAAAGAGAAATACAAGTCCATGGGTTATACCGCTGCAAAATATACTCTGTTGTTAGACTAGGTACTGTGAAACATACAACGAACTTATCAAGAGATTACCTACCTTGCTACAGTTATTATGACACCAATCGCCACTAGAAAGCAACCAGCTATCTCGTTGATTTTATATCGCCTCTTCAAGAAAATAGCAGAAAGGAGGAGCTGCCAGACAAGATAACTCTGCAGGGAAGTAATAGATAAATTATAGACATGTATTTAAATGTAAGAAAAATCAAGACAGACATATAATACTGATAGTGCTCACAACCTGTGACAGTATTGGTATTGAAGCCCCAGAAAGAACAGCTATTCCAACAAAACAAAACAAATAACACTGTGAGGGAAAGATTCACGTATTACATATCAAGTACATTTACTGATAGAACTAACTATCGAGCCAAACTCATCAACATGAGTAAAGAAGTACATGTATAGGTGCGAACCAACAAAATGATTAGAACACTTCCCCCTTATTATATATGCACGTGAGTGGTAGGTATTACTAGGAAATTGTGTAATAGCAACGAGATAACGGCCAGTAGTGACTGAGTGTGTAATTTAATATCTACCAAGTCAGGAGAATAGGTTGAATATGGTTTGAGAAAATTACATCCAGCAGCCATTCCTGATGCTGCAGCAAGAGCCTCTAAGATTCCCACAGCCAGGAAAGGTTTCTTCGGCAGAGACAGCATCTCGTCAGTGACAATACCAGCTTGATAACGAAGATACAGGATCGAGAAGTAGACAACAACATAGCTGCCAAAATAAAAGATGCACAATATATTATCAGTGGCCATCAAATGCTTCAAACATGAATGCTTCTGCATTATATATTCGATCAGCTATATCTGAAACAGTAACTTAACAAATGTCAAATGACGTTGCAGAAGTTCACCCATGCCCACTAAACGTAATAATAAACAGAGAATATAGTCAAATTTCGACAAACTGAGCCATTCCAAGTGCCTGACTTCTGCACATGTGCCATGTTACTGCTTGTACGGTGCGGTGTTTTCAGAATATAACAATACGAGCAAGATAGTTTGATTTCATTGCAGTTTATTCACCACGATTGAGCTGAGCTCATAAGCAGAGTCTGAACCTAGAAAAAAAATTCAAAAAAAGGCGGATAGTTCGTATAGCATCTAGATATAAAAGAGCAAAAATATCTCGCCCTCATACACGTGGGACCCCGAGAGGCCGAGTGCCAAACAGACATGATTCACGACACCACATGGTTTGATGGAGGCGAATCTCCGCTGTTCAGACGTCAGAGACCAACAAGCGAATCTGTTCGATCCGATCGCGCACAGCAGCAACAAGTATCACAAAGCGAGGAGAGGAGTACCCGAACGTGGCGAACTGCGCGAGGAAGAAGGGGTACTCGCGGAGCGGCACGAGCGCGAGCTTGTAGAGGACGCGGTTCCCCGTGCCCATGGCCATGACGGCCGCGGCGGCCAGGAAAACCTCCATCCCGGCGCTCCTGCCCACCCCAGTGCTCCCCGCGACCTGCCCCGCCGCCGCGCACCGCGTGGCGTCCTCCCTCCTGCTCCTGTTCAT